>WSYH01000034.1:138475-422715 GCA_036426205.1 Ascaphus truei | reverse complement strand
CTGTCACTGTGTGTGTGTGTGTGTGTGTGTCACTGTGTGTGTGTCTGTCACTGTGTGTGTCCCCCTGTGTGTGTGTGTGTGTCTGTCACTGTGTGTGTGTGTGTGTGTGTGTGTGTGTGTGTCCCCGTGTGTGTGTGTGTCCCTGTGTGTCCTTTGGCCCGTCACTCCGCCTCAGGCCAATGAGAGGTGTGCGGGGGCGGGCGGGCCAAGGGACCAATGAGATTTCCCCTAGGGACACCGGACATCCAGGCAGGCAAACATACAGTGCTTTCACTAATATAGTATAAGATGTAAATAAGTAGCACAGTGTAGACATTCCTTTCTTTGTTTCATACAGTAGGTAGGGAAGTATACTTGTATGAAGAAGTATAAGTACAGGCTCCCAGGTGGGAGGCCTGTGTCCCTTAGGGGTTACCCAAATAGTAGTCCTTGGACTAGCCTGGAAAAGTATTATCTTAGAGCCCTTGGCTCACTCCTTGGTGCGTATCCCCAGGGAACAACGAGTGGAGCACAGTTAAGAGAATCTGCCCCTCCAGCACTGAAGTGCTGCCAATGGGATGGGCAGGGCAGGGACCAAGGCCTCTCTATCAAAGAGAGGGAAGGGGGGCCCAAGCAGGGACCCAGGAAGTAATAGAAGAGAATGCCATAGGATGTAAGTTATGTACTGTATAGCCAAGCAACTAACCACATGTCCAAAGAATGTGCCTCTCCGGGAATGCATCTGGGGAAGAAGTTGTAATGATATGAAATGTAAATAAACACTGTTCTGTTCATAACTACAAAGTTTCCGGCGTCCATCCTTTCTGCATCACCCAGCCGCACGGACCCAGCACATGCTTCAGGTAATACACGGAGTAAGCCAAATGTATGGCGTATCCGATGTAAACTCCCCAGGGGAAGGGAGGGTTACATGTTATTATGACAAACTGGTCAGTCTAACAGCCATAATAAAAGAAAACACAATGATGTACATGCGGGGGGTAAGAGACCGGATTAAATATATAGATTTTTTTTTTCTGCCATCAAGTGTTGCCCGTGTCGTCTTCTACTCTGTTGGTGTCTCCCATGTGGGAGACACCATGTTATCACGAAAAAGCTAGGTGCTCTTTTATTCTTCGAGGAAATATATTGAACATTTACAGTAATCATTTTCTTCCCAAACGTTTTCAAGGCAAACACAGGCGCTTGAAGGAAAACATCAATATTTAGCGATGAGGTAAAATAACAAAGGCAGGAGAAAGAGAAGGGAGTGGGGGACCTTTTATTGGAAAAAGAGATAGTTGAGAGGTTACAAGCTTTCAAACCTCTCAGGGCTCTTCAGGTTTGGCCATGGGAGAAAGGGCCAACTAACATGGCTACCCACCCTTCTTTCTCTGAATATTTAGCCCGTTTTATATATGTATGTTCATACAGTATATCCCTTCTCTTGATACAAATGTATAGGATGGTCTGCGTCCCCCACACCCATCTCAAAGGTTGCTAAAATCTCTCTCCTGGAAAAGTGGCCTTTCATTATTCAATGCAGCAGAACTGGGCCATTTATTGGTGAATAATTTAGGAGGCAGTTAGGCAAGAGGTGCCTTTCATAGGGAGATGGAGAGAGGGGTGGTGGCGTGTGTGTGTGGTGTGTGTGTGCCACTAAATACCCCATCCCCCGAATTAAATTTAAAGGGGATTGCCCAATTCAGTGATCCAAATAAAATTAACCCATTCCGCGCATAAGAATCCAAAATCTTACTACTCCCCAGAGCTATGAATATTTGCAACGTACCCGTTGTTGAAAGCTATTGATTTTAGTTAAGGCTCAGGTTTTTAATTTTTGATTAACAGTCCCTGAGGCAAGTGTTCTTTAATTAGAAAAATAATTAGATATATTTAATCTTTAACCTTATGTTAATAAAGATTTAGCCGGCAAAACTGGTGAAAAAAACCAGCACCAGATTTATTAACCTTTAGAGTGCCCTTATGGCGTGACTGGTACAACATGGGCTCTTGCTTGTTTTCTAGAGTCCGATTAGGCTGAACGCTCCGACAGAGCGACCGACCCAAAGTGAAACGCGAGTGGGTCCCCTCCACTTCCGGCTACAGAGGCGACCACATGACGTGGATGTGCTGGAGGTCCGATGGCAATCTGGTGCCGCCGGAACTGTAAAGTTTAACAGAAGACCAAACAATTGAACTGGATTATTTTGATCAATCTGGTCCAGCTATTTATCTCCAGTTTTGCAGCTCTGAGACTTGAAAAAATCCGCACATTTCACTTTTCCCCTCCACCTAAATGACCAAACCCGTCTTTGAGTAAATACTTCTTGTATCGATTACCATAAATGTAAGCTGTCACCACCTCTTGCTCACCAAAGGATTTCCTGACCCTATCCCATTATCGCCGAATTTTATCTCCTTAACCATTTGCAAATTATCACGATATATTGTCCGGGAGTCAGCAAAGGGTAATTCGCACTATCGCGCCCGAAATGGCAATATCTGTCATTGACTAGTAGCAGGTATCGCCAATTCAGCTGCGATAGAGCAGATCGCGCTTTGACTCTCGGCTATTCGCCGATATCGTGTTTTACGGTGTATAAATAGCCGCGAGAGACATTCCCTCTATAGACTGATAAATAGGCTTCCCGCAAAAAAAATCCACAATGGTTTTCCTGGCTAATCCCTCTGTGTGCGCTGCCTTGTATGTAAGCCTAAGGATATTCTTTCGGGCAGATAATGAAAAATCCCAATGCGTTCATTTACTATTATCATGCATCGCCAGCAAAATGAGACAAATTCCACATTATCAAGGACCTGCCATTCAAAACGTCAGCCAAAGGCAATGGAAATGTATTCCGACCTTCTGCCAAAGCGAGAATCCGTATTTTAGTGTAATTCTACAGCTCTTCCTACGGTCTTATAGGAGATCAGAAACACACTTTCCAAGTAACGTCACGCCAACAGTTTGATAATGATCCAGGCTAGTCTACTTTACTCTATTACGTCTACTAATAGTATATATATATATATAGGTTTCTAGCAGACTAGCACACGAATACAAAGCCAGGGCCGGATCATTACCGTCACACTGACCTGGAGTCACACGGCAGAAGCTGAATTACAACTCCCAGAATCCCATGCGGCTGAGCGAAAGGATCTTCATCTCCTAGAAAAGTCTGTGACTAGTCTTTCCCCCCCCTCACCCCCCCGGTGCTTTTTAGAGAGCGCTATGTTACTGCATTAGAGCAAAAGGCGGCTATTTCTGGAGAAGCCAGAGGGATTAGTGACAAACCTCCATTTCAGGGATGGTCAACTCCAGTCCTCCAGGGCTATGAACAGTCCAGGTATTTGAGCCACCTGTGCTGAATCAGGGATATCCCTAGTTCCCGGCCGGTTGATGACCCTTGAGGACTGGAGTTGGCCACCCCTGATCCATTTGATCCACCCTCTCTGATATAGGTGCCCATATGACATCACAAATGCAGATGGCATCGGAGGACACAAGGACACCTCAATCGGTTTCTAGTCGGGGGTCATGATCCTCCTCCCAGTGCTGTCCTGTTAACCTGCTCGCAGGCCCCCCCAGCAGCGACAGGGTTTAACTGGAGCCATGTGATTCAGATCCAGAAGGTTCAGAGGTGCTACTTACATTGTTCAGCTTCAGCTTGCTCTTGTCCTGTTTCTGCAGGTGCCCAGACAGATGGTACAGAACCGCTCTGCTCCGCCTGCGGTTGACATTAAACCCGGGGGGCCTGGTGTCTGTGTAGATTTCCAAGTCTTCTTCTAGGGGCAGAGAAAACGAGACAAACCACAGATCACAGAGGGCCCAGCTCACATCCAGACAAAGCCTATTCAAGGGGTGGCCAAGCCCAGGCCTCAAGAGCCACAACAGGCCAGGTAGTAGTGATATCCCTGCTTCAGCACAGATGGCTCAGTCATCCTGACTGAGCCACTGATTGAGCCGTCTGTCATGAAGCAGGGACATCTTTAAAAACCAGACCTGTTGGTGATCCTTGGGGGCGGGAGTTGGCCACCCCTGGCCCATTTCATCAGCTAATGCTGCAGTCCTATTGATTAAAAAAAAAAAAAAAAAACCTTTTAGAAACACATTAAACTTGTTGCCACCTGCCGTATGTTCCAGACTGGAGGACGGGGGCCGTTTTAAAGAAAATCTGTTCTATATCATTTTGCAGCCGCGAGTCATTAGCGAATAAATAACTCTATTGATTTGCAATAATTGAATTAAACTTGGGGGAAAGCAGATACAGCCCCCATGTAAATAACAACGAATACATTGATCAACCTGCCGAGCGTTTGCGGAGCGTGAAGTCCTGCTATGTTCTTGTAGTGCTAGAGCAGGGATGGATAACACCAGCCCTCAAGTCTTTGATTGAGCCACCTGTGCTGAAGCAGGGATATCCCCCATACCTGGCCTGTTGGTGGCCCTTGAGGACTGGAGTTGGCCACTTCTGTGCCAGAGAATACAGAAGGATGCTAAGTGTCACAGACATTGCACGAGGTTCATCACAAGCAAGCATGGGAAGTGAATGGCAAAGATGAGACGGTCACTTCAGGTTTGAGCTTGTACGCTCCCCTCACATCCTGAGCACAGAGAGCTCTTGGAATGAATCTCAAGTAGCTTTTCCATCATCCTGTCGTGTCTCTCTAAGTACAGTACTCTACATGAGACCTGCCCCTCGGTCGATCAATTAGGCAGCGTTTTTACAGCTCCCCAGCTCACTGTCAGGGTGACGGAGGACTTTCTCTTCCTACAGTACGTGGCTCCCGCTTGTACACATAAAGAAGTCAATAATTAATATGATCTAAAAGCAAGATCTCCCTCCCCCTGCTTTACTCATTCACGGCCGCTTTAGCTCGCACTGCACTGCTTTTTATGTAGCCCTCAGGTACATGCAGCTTTGAACCATCTGTCTGGACCTCAAGTGGTTAATGCATCCCATTATGAGTCAATTATGTAACACCTTCTAAATCAATTCTCAGTTATTTATTGAAGCAAGCATTGCTACATGAGTGCAAAGCACCTTCTTACATTGACTATTAAAAGATGCCACATGAACCTTCAAATCTTAGAATCGATGTAACATTGGATACATCAGAGTCGTAACCAAGCTTTGTCTTTGCAAAGAACTGCATACAATGTGTTTCTCAGGCATGAGTCTTTCCTGTAAAGCTTGCAATCTAAGGCTTGTTCCATAGTAGGTGCGTGCGCGCCTGTACGAACGCGCGTGCCCGTGACGCACACTTTGTGTGTTAATGGTGTTCCGTGCTGCCGGGAGCGACAGGTTTGCAGTGGTCTGTGTGTATCTGTGTGTATATGTATATGTTTAATTTATTATAGATTTTTACTCTCCGCCGGAGAGTATCCTGTTTACGCTGCGAATCCTATTGCGAGAGAAGGTCTTCAGTTCCAGCTCTACAGAGATTCCGGACTAGTGTGGTTCACTTAACAACTGAAATGCCTATCTATCCTTGCCGAATGTGAGTTTATTACTTGTTGCCTTGATGGTCATTTGCAATATCACACTATTGTGTTTTTTCTCCCCTTTTTTCTATATATTTCCTCATTTGATGAGTCTGTGCGCAATCGGAACTTCACCCTTCTAACAAACACATTTGACTTTGAAGTAACCCATTTGCGGTCCGGTGCAGCACCCATCAAGGGAATTTTTTAAGTTGGACTACTACGTATCCTTTTGGTTCACAGTTTTTTTGCGCTTGTTTTTCCCCCCTTTTTAATGTTGGTAAGAATAAAATATTTATTAACATTGTGCGCACACACACATAAATTACAGCGGCGGTAGCGGCGCGAATGCTTACTTTTTGAGTCTTCCCCGCTATCGCCCGGCTCCACGCTCACCGACGTGCGCGCGCGCGCGCGGCCTTTGAATACAATGGCTGGCAAACCACAGCCAGCTATAACTGCCGCGCACGCACGGCGCAGCAAGCGCGCCCACTATATTACGGGCCTAAAATGCTTCGTGCCTGAGGCATGTGAGGATAATTGGATTTGCCCCAGGAGTTAACAATGGCCCTTACTAACCATTGTCGTTAGGCACTGCCTTGCACTGCACTTTCTCCCAATATAATACTTAGATTGTACGATCTGCGGAACAGGGATACTTTTTCCTATCAGGTGCTTGTATGAGAGAAAGAAAGAGAAGGAAAGAGAGAGGAGAAAGAAAGAGAGAGAAGGAGAAAGAGAAGGCAGGAGAGAGAGGAGAGGAGAGGAGAGGAGAGGAGAGGAGAGGAGAGGAGAGAGAGAGAGAGAGAGAGAGAGAGAGAGAGAGAGAGAGAGAGAGAAAGGAAAGAGAGAGACGGAGGCAGAGAAATAGATAGGTACATAGAAGGGATTTAATGCTCCCTGTACAATCTACTGTACATAAATGAGATTGCACAGATCTGGTCTAATAAGATGAAAATGTATAACATCCAGATAGTACCAGGAATATTTGTCTACAAATAATAATAGTGCTTGTGGAATGGAAGTTGTAACTGTGTAATCCCTAGAGCAGCGGAGGTGGCACATTTTCTTCTAACAGCTTTGAATAGTTGCTCAGTGTTTATACAGGATTGCACTACTTGTGTTTTCTCTTTTTCATGTGCCAACCGATGACTTGAGCTCCCTGAACAACCATTCAAAACTGTCAACAAGACCCAAGGAGAGAGGTTCATTTAGGTTGAGACGCTGCCATCTGGTATAAGTATTTTATTATTTTCAAATCTTGGGTGTGCACTGTGTATATATACTTCGCATTATTCTTCACCACTTGAGCGCCGGGTGAAGTTTTCTACATATTGTCTTCTAACCCAGTAGTGAGGTAGCCCATGTTCTGTTCATCTTTTATTTAGTGTCACCTGGCCTTAGTAACCCTCAATACATATTATTACTTTGTGCTTGAAGTGCTTTCAAGGTTGCATTCAACACAATAGATATCCCACGGAGGTACGCTGTTAGTTGATGGTGTGCACAGCTAGCCATCAGCTGGTTTAATGGTTGTGGGTTCTAGTCCTGTTGGGTCTGACACCATTCCAATCATTGAGTCGTTACTACTCTAGGCTTATCCACTCTATGAAAATCCTTTTCGTAAGTGTGGGACGGGACTCATTTAAATACACTTTGCGTATCCATTAGCATATCTCCAGCTCAGGTGGGCTCCCTTTTCAGCACAGACATGTCTCCCTAATTTATTTGGAGGAACATTTGAGGGGATATATATATACACACAACTGGCGACTGCAAAAATGCGGATTGGCCTTTTCAAGAGTAATTTGCAGACTAAAAGAACCGGTCGATCCGAGGTGGATCCAAATTCGCCCATCTCTAAACAGAACCATGCTCGCCCAGTTTACAGGCAGTGATGGACTACTCCTGTTCTCAAATCTCACAGTAACTGGCAGTCCCAACCACAAGCCTATTCTCTATAGCTGGAGTGTATGGTGCCTGGGATCGTGTTTTCTAATGTCAATCAATACCTGTAGCAGAGAATTAACATCAAGCTAAAGTCTGATAAAGTTAGGTAGCACAGGGCAGTGCTCAGCAGGGAGACACAGGCGCACAGAGAGGTCAATGAAGAGAATGTGTCTTCAGGCTTGGCTGAGCTGTGCTGATCTGCCTCAAACACGCAGGCATGCAAAAATATAGGCCAGAAAGCTGTCTAACTTAAGTTATTTCACAGCGGGCGGCCTAAGAAAACTTTTTGCGTGTGTGTGGCTGGTGGAGGAGGAATGAGATGAGCTGGAATAAGAATTTCTTTTGGCCAAGGCGTACGTACTGTAGGGTTGCCAGGAGTCCGGTATTGAACTGGACTGTCCTGTATTTGGATACTCTGTCCAGTAAAAAATGAGAGGTACTGTAATACTGGACATGTATGTGTCCGGTATTACCTCCCTGGACATAGTGACCTGACGCACCTTTCACCATTGAGTCCAGTATTTTTGGAGAAGCCACCTGGCAACCCTAGGCGTACGTATGGGTCCTGAAAAGAGGGCACATCCTAGGTCTAAAGATTGTTAAAGGGAGGGTGGAAGATACTGAGCGCCAAGCGAGGTGAGAAGTAGGAGGCTATTTAAGGCGATTGTGGGAAGGGTGTATAGCCACCCCAAGAATCCCATCCCTTAGGAATTCGGAGATCCTCAGTGGAAAAACAAAAGAAAGAGGGATGTGTGGGGTTGATGTAGGAAAGTGTTCCAGCTGGAAAACTGGGGCCAAACTGGAGGAACAAATTAGTATCAGATTTATTAAAGCGAGATGTTCCATAAGATACAATTGCATTTTCTACTTTGATAAATATATTGCCCTCTTTAACCCAGGCTGTGCTGAAAAGCTGCGTAATGCGGCAGACATACGCTTATAGGGATCCATGTTAAAATGGATAAGAAGTGAAGTGACACACTGTGAGTGCTCATTTGCATGTCATTACCCAGAATCCCTGGCTGCAGCACTGTTTGCTAAGTGATAATGGGGGAAAGACAGGGTTGCAGGCCTGCCTGAGACCTGCCATGTGCTCACAAGTGGTATTTTTATTTACTGTACACTACACAGATGTAGTAAGACTTACTGTCCCCAGCACCGCCCCCGAACAACCAAAGTCTATGGCGATGGGAACAGTGTCTGCCGTGATTGCGCTGCATGGGGGGGGCAGCTTCTGAATGGGACCCCCGCAACGTTAACCCTTTGGGACCGCAACCATGGCGGCCGGGTGACCGCTAGCGGACGCTGCACTGAAGACACGAAGTCTTGCTACATTTGCAGCGACAGGATTCCATAGAAAGCAGAAGGAATGGGACCCTCCTGATAAATCCGGTGCAAATTCTTTGCTCTATTCTGCTCCAACCTTGGAGCCAGGAAACTCTCTCTTGAGGGGAAAAATAAATAATCCGGTGCAAATAAATGGCCATTTTTCCCGGAGAAGGAGTGACAGTGATAAAGTGACTGCATGTACAGTACTTTTGAATAGAGAACAGTATCCCGTGGCACTCAAACTTTGACAAAAGTCAAATGCGTATGTAAAGTATTTTTAATGATGCAGACAATGCACTTGCATTATGCCTGCATCATTAAATAGACTGTAAACGTCAGGGTTTGTGAGTGCCACAGGATACTGTTCTGTATTAAAGTCTATGGAGCCATTTCTACTGGGGTCCTCGCTTTTCTGCTGGAGCACCCGCCACCATTTTGAATGGAGTGGAGTGCGGCCGCCATCTTTGGATCCTTTGCAGCAGCCGTGAATCCCAGCTTCCCAATGTGTTGCAGAGAGGCGTTAAACACAGTCAATTTTTTTTTTGACAGCCACTAATGCAAAGCCGAGTTGTAAGCCCCGATCTCACGTGCTTTAAAATGCACCCATATATAAACACGTCGAACTTACAACATTTCGGGGTCACTGTTTCCTAATAGCAGCCTACAAGCCGGTCGGAGGACAAAACAGCTGATGCTGCAATCAGCCGCTAAACGGAGCATTACATCCGGAAATTCTAACACAACAGACGCTCTGCATGGATAAACCAGACAATCACCCAGGGCATTTACTGTGAACTCTCTGGAAATTCATTACAAGGCCTGTCATGTTTATGTCTCAGGGGAGAACATGTCATCTTTAAAGTTGCAGTTCCACTTAGCAGACAGGAAAACAAGAGAAAGGCGGCCCCTCCATCGCTTGCAAACAAAAAAAGTATCAGAAATAAACAACTAATCCAGTGGCTTTGACACCTCGGAGACGCGCGGTCACGTTGGAGAGTTTAGGAACGACCCAGGTGTTAGCAAATAGAACAATGTAGATTACAATTTAATAATAATATCAAAATATTAGATGTACAAATAGTAGTGTTACTAGTTTTCCCTGAGAAATCGTTTGTAAACGACTAAAACGAATCAAAATTTCATCAAATTTGACCTGAGGACAAATTGAACGTTTTTATTTTATTTGTCACTTTTACTGGGTCTTATGTGATGCATGTGATCAATTGCACAATGCAAAGAGCTTTACCTTTTACATGTATGTAGATCTTTATTTATATAGCGCCTACACTGTGTTCAGTGCTTTACAAAAGAGACAGTACAGGGAATTATAAAACAATAAGCGCAACAAAATCAGACAATAGGAAAGGAAATCCCTGCCCCGGAGAGCTTACAATCTAAGCGGTATGTTGGGAGACTTAGGCCGCATCCATGCTTAGCACAACCTCGTGCGCAGGCGCAACTAAACACATTAAAGTCTAAGGGAGCGTCCATAGAGCACGTGCACGTGAGCGACGACGCGGCTGTTTTTTCGCGAGACAATTTTTTTTGTCTGTCTCGCAACGGCCGGGTCACGTGAACGGTTCAGCCAATGAGGGCGAACCGCTCAAGTGACGTCATAGACACGCCCCTCGGCACGCCTCCCCGTCGCTGTGGATCACAGGCCACAGGCCTCTAGGACAACAGGGACGTCTGACATCACGCGCTCTGTCGTGCGCGTGTCCTAGCATGGACGCGGCCTTACAGAGACAGCAGGCGAAGGAATAAGTGCGGCAGATTGCAGTGATTGGCCACAGTGGCTGGTAGGAGCGACTGTGGGTGTGCATGTAGATCATAAGATTCCCCAAAGGGCCACCAACAGCTTTTACGCCGCACTACCTTGGCTCACTGGGGTTAATTGCATGAGCAATTATTCCACACCTGCACTCTTCCCCGCCCCTGTTTACCAGTGGACTGAATATGTCTAGGGGCGGTTCTTGTTCATTACCCTGCAGCTGTGTACTGCGCTACCATTGGCTGCCTGTCCTTTAAATGCTCAGTCAGCCCTGCTGCAAACTGGCTGAGCATAAACCTCTGTGTATTAATGTTTGCCTCAAATACCCTGCTGCCCTGTTGCTGTTTTGACCTCGGCTTGTAGCTGGACCTCTGCCTCTCTGACCCTTGACCTCGGCTTGCATTTGGACTTCTACCTTCTATACCCCTGGACACCGGCACCGCATAACGACTATCCAATCTCTCCAATCCTAGACCACGGCAAGTACCTCGACCATTCTGACTTCTCCTACCCTGACGTGGCTGCCCAGTTGTAGGTCGGTGGTTACCAACATCCCCACCTCAGTCTTGCGGTGCCGCCTTGTTTGTGGGTGAGCACTCGTTGCAAACATGAGCTTTCAAAAGATTTAATAGGGAATTTCATCAGCTGTAACCAGTATCCAATCAATCACTTAGGCAAACCTCAGTGATCAATGGAGCCAGAGATTTCGACCGTCAATCAACTTTAACCAGTGTGTGTGAGGAGAGAGAGGCCCAAGTCTGAGTGTATCCGAGAGAGCCCATGTGATGACTTTTACAACCCTAATTACAAAAGAGGGGGTCTCGCAAGGCCGTCGATATGTGGGGAGGGGCTGGAGGAAACTCTAGTCCTAAGCCCCAAGAAAGCTGTCTGCAGCCCTGTCTAACCGGCCCCAGCAATAGCAGTATATATTGTTCATAGACCTTGCTCTTGTGCTCCTTAGACTATTCAAATGCCTGATCAGTATAGGGGGGTAATGAGTGCTCCAACAGTCCTGGAATATATTCTTGTGTTCATCAATAATGAAAACAGATGTGGCTCAACTGTGGAGTGGGTAAACTACTGGGTGAATGAATCTAATCACTGGAAACATAAATCTCCTGAAGGCAACAGAAAAAATGATGTATAACACACTTCGCTGTACCTCATTGGAAATAACCGTATGATAAAGTCCAGAACTCACCCCAGATTGTAGTACTAATGACGATCCATAGTAATTAGGAATAAATCTTTCAAAGGTCTTACCCACTCCTAGAGCCCACTGGATTCCTGGGGGCGTGTCCAGCCGCTGGTTAAGTTCCAAACGATCCAAGAAGTATGTGAAAAAATGCACAAAGCAGCGCACTGCCCAGGGACACAGGTGTACAAAAATAGAAAATAAATTTATTGTCAGTCAGACATGACAAACAAGGAGGTAAACACCCTCCAACTTTCGCACAACACGTGCTTTATCAAGGATCCTTGACAAAGCACCGAGTTGTTGAAGCGTTGGAGGGTGTTTACCTCCTTGTTTGTCATGTCTGACTGACAATAAACTTATTTTTCTATTTTTGTACACCTGTGTCCCTGGACAATGCGCTGCTTTGTGCATTCTTTTGCATATTTCTTGTTCAAATGCCTGGCTTAAATATGGAATTCTGAAACAAGTGCTACATTGCCTTTTTTTCAGCATTTAGTTTTTTTCTTACACTTATATTTTTATTAAGATTTTCAACAGTGAAATGGGAAGGGGTGGGTTACAAAAAAAAACGGGATGGGGTGGGAGGGGGGGAGAAAACTATCTTATACATCTACAATCACATTCCATGTCATACAACATTTTAAACTTAGACAAAATTCCAATCTTGGTGGTAAAATGCTCCTCCTGGGTCCTTCCCCTCATATCTCTCCTCTCACACCTATGGGCGACTTCCCGTCTCTCATCGCTCTCCACTCAATCCACTTGCCTATCTCAACTATTTTCTTACATCCCACGTTTCCCGTACCCTATAAAACTTCCTCGTAGTATAATTTAGAAATGAGGTGTTTCTCCGTTAATTGAACTTCATTTATTCTTCTAATTACTTCTCTTCTGGAGTGGGGTGGGTGTTGGCGCGGGAACAGTGTTTTTCTTCCACAGGGCACCTGGCTGCCGTAAATATATGCAAAATTAATTTGAGCATACAGGGGTTTACATTTTCCATAGGTTTGGCTAGGATTATTAGAATTGGACAGAGCTGTATGATAATACCCACAACATCCTTTACCAATTTCAATATTCCCCCCCCCCCCCGGTAGATCTGCATTGCCGGGCAGAACCACCAGATATGTGCTGGATCTCCTGTCTGTCCCATCCCCTCCAACACCTATCCGAAGCCTCCGGATACATATGCTTTAATCTAGCATTTACTTTGTCCTCTCTAACGCTGTTTTTATTTTTTAAATCTGATGCTTTTTCAGGAGATTTAAACGGGAGGCTAAAATTACGATGAACCCCCCACAAAACAAACAAACAAACAAAGAGTTGTACCTGCTCAGGGGACAAAATACAAACATTATATGAGTTAAACTTATAAAGGTTTCTGGGGGGGATTGCCGAGTGCTTTTATACTTTGCAGTTCATACATGAGACTGATCTTAGGTCAAATGCCAAGTCCAAAGAGAGCAAATTCTAAGAGTTCTAAGCGCCCAGGCAAAAATGGTGCAAATCTGGCACATAAAAGGTGTTTGGTCTGAGGAAGGGACTGCTTGTCCTGAAACGTTACTATTGTTAGCTCTGATGCATCAATACATTTGAAATCATTTGATTCCACTACAATTTGTGTGCCTCTTCCTTTCTCCTATCTTGCACATAAAAGGGCACTACATGTACCAAAGACAAAATTAATATTGTTTCAATGAAAGAGAAGGGTGGGCAGCAGGGCCCGGAAGTGTTTGGACAACTGTTCTGGGTCCAGCAACGAAAGTCGGTCCCAACTTCTGCTATTGGCTGCCCGGGTTGGCCTTTACCTCTGACAAGTACCTTGCTGACAGGTAGGGCCTCTTCCTTCGCTGAGCAACTGTTGCCCATCCCTCAGCTCCATCCCCAGTCAACAACCAGGGTCCCAGGTCAAGATGACAGTAATGGGACCCGGAGAGCTGCCGGCAGCACTGGTGGGCTGTCGTACTGTTCTTTTCTTCCATGTAGTGCAGTAAGATATGAGGGAGCGTTCTTCATGAGGTAGGTCAGTAGTCTGTAAAGTCGCAGTTCTTGCATTGTGTTAGAAAGTAGATGTCGCTGTTGAGTTAAGGTTGTTGCTTCCTCATGCAGTAGAGCTGCTACGCAAGACGGACGATTGTGCGGTATCTTCCATAGTCGAAAAAGAAGTTGCATTGGGTCTTTGTGTTTTATGAGGGGGTAGGAGAAGGTAGTGGGATACTTCTGCTCTCAATGGGGTATTTTCTTTGATATGTTTGGATCAACCTTTTTGCTTGGGAAAAGAATCGCTTTGATACTGTGCATCCTGGGTGTTATAATCCGGACAGCGAAGAGTTTTTCATTAAGTTGACAGACACCTGCGGATGCTTCACAGAGCATCAACACTGTCAACATTACATCATCATTTTCCAGCACATACAGTACATCTCCAGCCTCCCTTCCATATCTTTATGTAATCTCCGAGATGGACACACTTAATATACTTTATCTGTTATGCTTGAGTTATGTTTCAGCTGCACAGTGACAGGAGAATTGCCATGTGGATGTCCTTCATTGACAAGCTTCTCCATAGCAGTGAAAAGATACTGTAGGGCTATTGTGCACTCACCAAAAGGAGTTACAAAAGTGGGCTCGAGAGGCTAGAGTGGGGGGTGGACAGCTCCAGTCTTCCAGAGCCACCAACTGGTCAGTTTTTCAGGATATCCCTGCTTCAGCATAGGTGGCTCAATCAGTGGCCACTGATTGAGTCCGCCTGTGCTGATGCAGGGATATCCTGGAAAACTGACCTGTTGGTGGCCCTGGGGAACTGGAGTTGGCCACCCCTGGGCTAGAGCATATCAAATGCTGAGGTTCTTAGATATCCCCCTTCAGGATCTACAATTGTTAGGTGCATCAAAACATCGATTAGGAACAAGCACTCAAAAAAAGAAGAAAAATGTAAACTCGCACATTGTCTGCAAGCTAAATCGACGTATTCACAAAAATAGAATTTCAGGCACATGGGGCTATTGCATTCCGCTCCACCCACACAACGCGTTTCGCGTCCAAGTGTTCCTTCATCTGGTGGGTGACACTGAAATGTGCCTGAAATTCTATTTCTGTGAATAAATCGACTTTCTAGCAGACAGTATGCAAGTTTACATTTTTCTTCTTTTCTTCGTGAACTATACTCATCCCAGAGTCCTTTGGGCCTGCATTACGTCTCATGCAGTTTTTAACTCAGGGTGATTTATTCTACTTCGCAAATTACAAATATTGTTTCTCCATTTACCGCACTCATTGCCGACTGAATAATTTCCAGAGAGCGGGTCTGATGGGGTTAAACAATTCCCCCAGAGATCCACTTATCATTATACAGCAGGGTTTTCCTTTCAGGAAAATAAATGGGCAAACCTGTCTAATGACTCGCTTTCAAGACTGGTTGTAGGGAGTTTGAAGTGACAGCAGTCATTGTGCAGTATGTTTGATTTTAATTCCCTCAGTGACTTACTGCATGTCTACCAAGGGCAGATATCCCTGTGGGAGGATTCTGGGCTATTACATCATTGAGGTCATCTGCTACTGCACATGCTAACCCATTCACTGCCAGAACAGCCTGCCATGCATTGCATGCATTACGGGTCCCTCTAGAAAACAGAATCTCTGTAAAAAACTGTCAGAGTACATAAAATAAGATGAATGTGTGAATGTGCTCTAAGGTGTTTTCTTTCATCTTTGTTGTACGGTGAAAGTTTTATGTCCCATTTTTAATCACCGTACAGTAACTTACTTTATGTACCGGATATCTTTGTAGTAATAAGTCGGTTACTGACTAGAGATGTCCAGCGAGGGTTGGAGGGGAAAGGGACACAGAGGGAGAGACAGAGGGAGAGACAGAGGGAGAGACAGAGGGAGAGACAGAGGGAGAGACAGAGGAAGAAACCTAAACTCAAACACAGAAAAGCAGAGCATTGCGCTATGCAAAGGATTAGCATTAAACATCCAATTTTACTCTATCCTGGCAGTGAGAGGGGTTTGTATTCTGCGTTCTCCTTTCTCCATGTGTCACTTTTCCAGCTGTTTCCCATGCTTGCCAAGAGACTAGAATTCACGTCGCATCTTCCAGCCGTGAACAATAACAAAAACAAGAAACGAGGCCAATAAAACATGATAAATTAACAGGGAAGCAAAAGTTTGTTGCGAGTGTATTGGATTGAAGGACCTCTGTGGTTTTTCTCTTAGCAAGGATGGAAGAGCTGGAGCCCCCTGTGTAGCTGTCTCGGAACAAATGCACCAATGTTCAATCGGCTGAGCTACAAAAATTCAGACAGCTGCCGATGGGGGAAAAGAAAAAAAAAGGGACGAAAAAACATCTAAAAATCAATGGGATATTCAAGGATCCAAGTACTATAGCGCCGTGCTGATTATTGAGAAAACCACATGCTAACAACATCCTTGGGTTTTGCTCATGGAAAATCTGGTCTCAAAAGGTTTCGGATAAGCTTGCCAGCTCACTGGGACACACAGACCTGTACCATGTTAGAGGGGGCAGACTTTGCAGAGCTAACACATCAGGAGTGTGGGATAATTATATGAACACATCGGCGGGATGTGTGTCAGCGCAGGGAAATGGGTGTTTCGGTGCAATGTTTTGTTTTCTGTAGTTGAGGGTATCCTTTGAGCTGCTGTTAGTGGAGCAATCTGGCTGGGTCTCCAGTTGGGATAAATTGTTATATTTATCATATTGGTTGTTGTTATGAATAAAGCTGTGACCGTTTTTTTCTCCCAAGAAGTTGTGTGGTTATTGGGAATGGGAGAAGGGTCCAACTTGAGGTATGGTTATGTCTTGTGTTTTATGGCAGAAGACCTTTTAGTAAATAAGGTACTAAATGCGTCTCTTTGCCCTAATTTTGCTCCAAAATTGCATTGATACATCTAGAACGTAACCCTCCCCTCCCTCCAAACTCTTCTAATTGGAGAAAATAGAGTCTCGATGCTGCCAACATGACACCACAAAGTCATGATTATTCCCACCAGTGTTTTCTAATCCCAACATAAGTGCATTCCCCAACCCTAAGCTTATATGGAAAATGTAGACTTGAAAAACAGGACTGGAGCAGCATCCCATGATGACGTGGTTCTAGCGTAGCAACTCTCTCTTTTTTTTTTTAATCAAATATTTTACCATCAAGTAATAAATTGAGAGTCATTTTGAAGTATGTCCTGGGCACGGTTATGATAATACATGGTTGCATTATCTCTAACCCAGAATAATAATGAATAGGACAGTCCTTATACAAAGTAATGGTTTGTCCATTGGAAGGGGTATTGGTGCTTTAGAGAAAGGCAGGCACTGCCCGACTGTGAGGTTATTGTAGCAGCTATTGTATCGTGCCCATTGCTCAATTAACCATATTGAAGAGCCCTTTATGCAAAGGCCATATTCAGTATATAACCAATAGCAAACATATATAGAAGAACTCAAAGCGTAGATAAAACACTCATATTTGTTTCTTTTGCATGTGTACAAAATGATTTCAACCAATAAATACAATAGAGTGTGAAATATGATGGGAATGGCACTATTAAACTGTGTGTAACATATACCATTTTATAAATTTATTTTAGTTAGAGTTTTGCCCCTTTTTTTTTTGTAATGCATCTCTTTTTATTTCCATTTACAATCAGATGCTCCGTGTCAGGCAGGTCTCATGTCAATTGCAAAATGTGGTGCATCAGAGAGGGTTATCGGCCGCGCCCCTCTCCGAACTATCCCTTCTATTCATCATTTTCTATTAAACATATTACCCATGACTTTGACAAGCATTGTATGCAACTTGACATCAGGCAGCAGCTGGCAATGAGACACTCAGAATGTAGCTCCCTCAGCTTTGCTGTAATTAGCCCAAGATAATTACCCATCAAGTCATTATGTCTTTTGTAATGCTGAGAGTTCCACATTATAGGTTTTTGCATCTCACGTTTAAAGCCGTTTTCATGTGTGGGATTCCCTTCTCTAAGAATGAAGATGCTGTAATGTAGAGTTATACTGAGTAACTAAATACTTGTAAGTGTCTACAGCTTCTTCTACAATCTCTAATCTCATATTTTCACGTGGGACATTTTTGGGAGCCTAAGATAGCCACCAACAGTAAGCTGCAAGTGAACCATTCAATAACAGTGACCCAGGGGTTTTACATGACTGATTAGCTCACATACAGGAAGTTGCCCAGCAGCCATCTTGGAAACAAAATCCATCTTCTAATGTCTAAAGAACTGGGGGTTTTCCTAATGAAGGATTGCCCCAGTCCTACACTAGGTGGTCCTCCTCAAAATACTTGGGCGGTCAGTGGGGTCTTCTGCTTTAACAAACAGTTTAAGACTAGTAGATTCCCTGATCAGAGGTGATGGAGGTTAATACAGTAAAGAAATAGAACTTTTTTTTTTACAAGAGAACCCCAAATATATGAAACAAACAGTATTCAAGGCATCTGAGGCTTCCGAGGAATGGACAGATGGGACCGGCCAAGTAGAGACCCCAGTAGGAATATTGTGGCACACTCAATAATTACAGCTCATAATCATATCCTCTATCAAATTCCAAGGACCAACACCAGTGAGATGTGGTGGTTCCGGTCCAAAAACGGAATGATTTTTTTTAGTTATACAGCATTGAAGTTTGTCTTCAAAGGCCCATCAAGAAGGGGTTAAAATATTTGCAAAAACAATAAATGATTGTTGATTATAACAGGGATGATCAATTCCAGTCCTCAAGACCCCCCCCCCCCCCCCCCCTCCCCCAAAAGGTCATGTTTTCAGGAGATCTCAGCTTCAGCACAGGTGGCTGAATCAGAGGCTCAGTCTTTGAGCTGAGCCACTGATTGAGCCACCTGTGCTGAAGCAGGGACTGATTGAGCCACCTGTGTTGAAGCAAGGATATACTGAAAACATGGCCTGGTGGGGGGGTATGGATCTTGAGGACTGGGGTTCAGCACCCCTGGATTAAGACATCTGAGAGCATTCCTATAGGAATAAATAAAGATCATTCTCGACATGTAGGATTGTAGGACTTGGTAGAGAGAATCTTATACTATGGAATCTGCGGGACATTAAACCCTCATATTCTGCAAAGGTTATGCGAAACCTCATCATTACCATTAGATTATCATTAGATCGCAGCTTACTGCATGACTCTCAGTAACAAGCAGCAGTGACTCTTGCAAACAGTGTTTACTATCCTACAGTATGTGCTCTCAATACGTTCACAGACACTGTGTAATTATCTGTACTATAGGATTCTTTGAACACCCCTGTGACTAGCGTGTGTCTTTTAAGGCTAAAGCCATACCGCCCTCGCCCGCGCAGAGGCGCGCGAAGGCTGTGACGTCACCCGCGTGAAGTGGGTGTGTTTTGTGCCCATGTTGGACACGCCGTGGGGGGCGTGCCTAGGGGCGTCACGGAGCTGGTTCGGCCTCAGTTTCAACTGATTTCTTGCGCAACGCGCGCCCCCTCCTGCTTGCACCCGCGCGGTCTATGTTCACGATCAATGCCTTTAGGCAATGTGAACGCGCCCCACGCGGACGAGTCTGCGGCAGTATGGACCTGCCCTAAGGGGGAACTTATAAGAGAACTGGGCTTTATAATACTACGCTGGGGAAAGGAACGGGTTCACACATTTTCAATCATGCTGCATGGCAGGTAAGCAGACCAGGTGCAGAGAGGCTTTGAGGCAGTCAATGCTTCTCTTTCCCTTGTTTTAGGATAACAACCATCAGTTTTTTTTTTATTCGTTGTCACTTTTTAATGCTGCCACTGCCTATTTTTCATGGAAAAGATGTATTTGCTGCTTAGTTACAATGGATACTCTGTTTCAGGTATACTGCTCTCTGACCATGAACACGACTTATTTCCTGTACCAGTGGTTTCCAACCTTTGTTTTGGTCAAGGAACCCTATGTGAAATTCTGTGGAACCCCAACCCTCTCTCATAGCGCGTCTGATATCAAACGCATTGTAAGGGACCCCGACCCTCTCTAATAGCGCGTCTGAGATCAGATGCATTGCAAGGAACCCCAACCCTCTCTAATAGCGCGTCTGAGATCCGATGCGTTGTAATAAACCCCAACCCTCTTTAATAGTGCGTCTCAGATCAGATGTATTGTAATAAACCCCAACCCTCTCTAATAGCGCGTCTGAGATCAGATGCATTGTAATAAACCCCAACCCTCTCTAATAGCGTGTCTGAGATCAGATGTATTGTAATAAACCCCAACCCTCTCTAATAGTGCGTCTGAGATCAGATACATTGTAAGGAACCCCAACCCTCTCTAATAGTGCGTCTGAGATCAGATGCATTGTAAGGAACCCCCAACACTCTCTAATAGCGCGTCTGAGATCAGATGCATTGTAAGGAACCCCCAACCCTCTCTAATAGTGCGTCTGAGATCAGATGCATTGTAAGGAACCCCAACCCTCTCTAATAGCGCGTCCGAGATCAGATGCATTGTAAGGAACCCCCAACACTCTCTAATAGTGTGTCTGAG
Organism: Ascaphus truei; assembly: GCA_036426205.1. Lineage (NCBI taxonomy): Eukaryota > Metazoa > Chordata > Amphibia > Anura > Ascaphidae > Ascaphus > Ascaphus truei. The sequence goes on along the minus strand of WSYH01000034.1, from coordinate 402,482 downwards.
ATCAGATGCATTGTAAGGAACCCCAACCCTCTCTAATAGCGCGTCTGAGATCAGGTGCATTGTAAGGGACCTCAACCCTCTTTAATAGCGCGTCTGAGATCAGATGCATTGTAAGGAACCCCAACCCTCTCTAATAGCGCGTCTGAGATCAGATGCATTGTAAATTCTTCTGTATTTAGTACAATTTCCAAATTACCTGTAAAATGCAGGGAACCTTTTAGGATGCAGTGGAACACGAGGGTTCCTAGGAACCCCTGTTGAAAAACACTGCCCTGTAAAATCTTCTGCATCCAGGCACCAGCAAAGATGCAGTCATGACCTAAGAGTTAGTAAAATAATCTGAGGGACCGAGAGGGCCGGACAGATACACATACAGTATAATTCCTTGCATTTCCCTTTTAAATGATATTATAGTAATGTTTACTGCTCTGTACCGCATCTGGTCACCCAAGCTGTTCCCTCTCAGGCAAGCTTTTGACATACGTTACTAGTGTCATCACATTATAACTTCAAGTCTGGTGCTTGCCTCCCTGTAATATGTATATACAGTATAACCCTGTATTGTACTGCATTTGAACATGGTACTGTCCACTTGTTCATGCTTGTAGAACATTGAAACAAACTATACATTTTGGAAAGCTGTTTCTCTGATCGCTATGCATTTGGACCGCTTCTGATATCGTAACCACATTTTGTATAATGATTTCTGAGATCAAGGAGCAGGTGTTTGTCTGTTTGGATACAATTGGACGCCATTTTGAATCAGACGGCGGATTGAACCTTTCAAAGCTGCACTGATTTTAACCAAATTCGTCAGGATGGTAAGTACTGTAACTGGACTGAATTTCGAAAATCCACGTTTTGCACATTAGTCAACTTTATGTTGAATGCTCCAGAGTTTTTGCGCCTGATGGAAAAAACTAAAATATAGTTTACCCAACAGCATTAGAATAAAAATACAAATTCATTAAGAAACTAAAAAATGGAACGACCCATTTATACATCTCAGTATTTTTTGACTTCTTAGAATTCCTGAGCATGCCGGGTACGTTCGGCTAGTAATATTAATAAAATAAGTAATCTGTAAAGGAAAAGGTAGGCTGGGGGCATTTATACAAAAACAAAGAACAGGGAATTTTCACTTTGATTACTCTGCCGCGGAGACAGTTTTATATAGTGCTTAATCACTAGAGAATACAATCCCTTATATTACAGGGGAGCGCAAACTTTTAGTGCTGCGCCCCCGTTTCTCCCCCCCCCTGCTCTCGCCCCCACCCCCGGCGGCAGATGACGCTGCGGGGGTCTTGTGACGCGTGTGATGTCACGTCACATGGCGCCGTGACGTAATTTGACACTGCGTTGCCATGGCGACACAACACAGTCAGCTGAATCCCGCTAAGTAAACAGTTGCAGGGGCCTCAAGCTACCCCCCCGGCATTTAATTTAAATGCCTGGGGGAAGAGCGCGGGACCTCTGCAACCGCCCGCGCCCCCCCACTTTGCGCACCGCGGCTTTATAACTTGCAACAATGTGCACCTTTTTTTAAAGAGGCAATCCAAGTAGTTTAAAAACAATAAACAATCTTTTTTGTTCTTTTAACATATGCAGCCTTTGATTACCTTTATTGAAAACTAATTATAATTATAAGCTGCCGATCGATTCATTCTCCCGTGATCGATCGGCTAAATCCTGCTTGCCAGGGTTCACTAAATGGCCGCCTTTCAGTTTCAAATCGATCCTTCAGTCAGTGTAACTCAGCAGCTAAACATAAGTGGTCCCTGCTCAGTTCAATATAATGTACGTGCTGGAGGGGTGCTATCAGGGAAATACAGCACTTATGAGAACACGAGAGGAAAGAATCCCTGGTGATGCACTGTGTTCGCATAACTCAGCAGCTACAATGTATTCTTATATTACAAAGATAACATTATATATTGTTATGGTTTACAGCTCAAACTGCTGGGAACATTGGTAACAAAGTATCACAAACAGGAAATGTTAGAAAGATCTTGCACTGCCGGGGAGGTGACCTGCTATAGAAATTAAAAGATGCTCAGTGTATTAAAACTCATTAAAAATGGCATGGAGTTGAATTTTAAAATAAAACACAGGTTGTAAGTATTATCTATTACTTCAGAACTGATTTATTTAGGGAGAGGGAGTGGCTCAGTGAGTAAGGACCCTGACTGCCACTGAGTTAGAAGCACTTGAACCTGGTTAAATACCCGGTGTCGGCTCCTTGTTCCCCAGGCACCAAAAACATAGATTGTAAGCTCCACGGGGCAGGGACCTGTGCCTGCAAAATGTCTCTGTAACGTGCTACGTAAAACTGGCGGCGCTATACAAGAGCTTATTGTTATTCTTTTAAAAAAAACACATGTAGGATTTTGCTTGGATTGCTCCTTTGAGATGTATCAGTATTAATTACGCATATCATCTCTTATAGAACAAGATGCCTGTTTTTACATTTGCTTTTAATACCTCCAAAAAAGAATGGAAGTTAAGGCATCAGAATAAAAATATTGTTGTTACTGTAAAGAAAAACTCCTATATGAAGGCACTTTGAGAAAGTTATGCAGCTAAAGCACCAAATACAACCACATTCCAACTAGAGACAGTAAAAAAAAATTTGCCACATTTTGTTGCAGTTTGGAAAAATCTTGCCACTAGTTTGTTTTAAAAAACCTATCACAGCTTCACGTTGCACAGCCAGTATAACCAGCCTCACACTGATGGGACCCGAAAGGTCGAAACCGCTATCTGTGAGGAGGGTTACAGGCTCTGCACTTCTTTAACCCAGGCTGTGCTGAAAAGCTGTGTAATACGACAGGCATAACCTTATAGGGGTTTCATGTTAAAATGGACATGAAGCAAAAGGTGACAGTGTGCGCATTTGCATGTCATTTCCCAGAATCCCTAGCTATAGTGGAAGCATTGTATGCTAAGGCCTCGGACAGTAGGCGCGTGCCAGAGCGCATGGCGTCATGCGCGCCTGTAAAACAAGTGATCTGTGGCCTTTGGGTTTTGCGCGACGGCGTGGCGTCACGTGAGCGGTTCGCCCTCATTGGCTGAACCCGTGACGTGACCCAGCTGTCACACAACAAAATAAAAAATGTTGTCTGCTACAAAATCGCCCGCGCCATCGCACTGTCGCGCGCTCTACGGCCTGCCTCAGAGGTATGGCCATTTGTTCGCGCCACGTATGGAGTATGGACGCGGCTTAAGAGATTATGTTGTAAGGCAGGGTTGCAGACCTGTCTAAGACATGCGAATGTGCTCACAAGTGACATTTTTATTTGTTTAAAAAAATAATAATATTCAAAATATTAACAATGTATTAATAATGAAAAAAAAGTAAAAACAAATCAAAGAATAGTGGAAAATTCGGGGATAAAAAGGAAAAAGAGTGAATATAGAAAATTGGGGGTAGGAAAAAACCCGCTAATCCAATTTCAACAACATTGCCTATCTATCTCTCATCCTAACCCAGCTACATTTCTCGGTCTGGTGCTGCTGTAGTGTTACAGACCTTTCGACCCCCTCACCTGTGACCTTTCGACCCCCTCACCTGTGACCGTTCGCCCCCCTCACCTGTGTGATTGCTGGTCCCCGATGAGGCCTTTCTCTTGGTGTCCGAGATGTCCTTGTGAGAAGCCAGGAACAGAACCACTTCGCCCTTCTCATTCTTTATCGGAACAATGTCGAGGAGACACCAGAAGGAACCGCCTGCCGGGAAGAGACAAGAACGTGACCGGGAGGAAGCAGTGTGTCGCCTGTGAGCAAGAGAAGGGGGTTCGTGTCAAATACCCAATACGTGTTTCTGGGGGCACAGTGCATCTTTGTGTGTGTAGGAAATGTAAGAAACAGGTTCATCGAGTATCTGATATTTGACGAGGATCTTTGGTCACAAGTGTTTCTACTTAATCAGGTTTGGAAAATAGTGACGTTCCTGATGCCGAATGCCGTACATTTCACTGTTTGATAGTGTTTGGGGTTCCGTGCTTTTAGATGTATTTAATTATAACAAGATTTATATAGCGCCCTTAAGCAAGGCGCTGTACATTAGTTAGGAATGCGGCCCGCCCGGACTCATTATGCAGCCAGTGGGGCCCCGTGGCTGCTGCAGCGGTGGGGTCCGGCGGCGGGGGGGGGGGGGGGGGGGGGGGGGGGCGGTGATCTCCATATTCTCCCGGAAAACTCTACTGTTTCCCCTTGCGGGTCCTCAAAAAAAAAATGGGCGTGCGGCGTCAGATGTTGCAATGACAACGGGACGCCAAGTGATGTCGTGACATCACGCGGTGCCATTTTGCGTGACGTCACAGCACCCCATTGCCATGGCGACGCGGCATCATTTGACACCACGCGGCCATTTTTTTCAGGACCTGCAGGGGAAACAGTGGAATTTCCATGGAGAAGACAGAGATTGCCGAGCCCCATAGCTGGTAAGAGTTGTGAGGGGGAGGGGAGGTAAAATTCGTGAGGGGGGATGGGGCTGGGGGGTAATTTTAACTAAAGTGTGGCCGAATCTGCTTTCCTTGGAGCAGTTTAACCCGTTTCACTTTATGCCAGGCCTGAGGCCTGCACAACTTATAGAGTCATTGTTAAGATTTGTTTTTGTGATGGGCAGGGGTGGGAACATTATGGTCAGGTTATGGGTTAGATGTGTTGAAAGCTTGCTTGGTTGGTGGGCCGGGATTGGGGTCAGGTCTCTGGATTTAGTCTGTGTGATGAGATGTGGGAACGCTTCTTTTTTGGTTCACAGATTTCTTTGTGGGGAAGAGAGTTCATGAAAAAAATGGCGGAAAATATCAACATTTTCACCAAATGTTTTTGTCGATTTCATTTATTTATTTTTTAAGAGGGGGGAACAAAACAAAGGTCGCGTGAAATTGGCCATATTGTCGTGCAATTTTTCTTGGCAAAGCTTTCCGTTTGCAAATTGTGTTGCGTTCAAGAACTGTAAAGAATTTGCACATCCCTAGTAACGCCTTATTAACTCTCCCTATTGACCAGAGATGGGGGGAATGTTCGTGTTGAATGGTGATATTGGTCGTTACGTGGAGAAAATGGCAAATTTCAATGAAAATTACTAAATTCCTGTTTTTGACAGAATGATCAGATTTCTTCCTTCAGGTCGTGAATATTATGACAGGATTTTTGCAACGTTATACTTTTTTGCAAACATTCAAATTCAGACCTGGGACAAAAATGCACATTTAACACGGCCACGGCCAAAATGGTAAAGCAAACACACACAGGGCAAAGTTACGCAATGGGGTCTATGTATAGACGTAGAGCAGCGATTCCCAACAGGGTGTTCGGAGACCCCTAGGGGTTCATAAGGTGTCTCCCCCCAAAAAAATGTAATGGCGGAACCCAGGCTGTATTCCTAGGTTCATGAGCCATTGTCCAGTCCTGGGCCCTGGGAAAGCTGTTGACTGCGCTGGTTGCAGGATGAAAAATGGTTTTGCACCAAATTTGCCATCATACATAGACCCCAGAGTATTTTAAAATACTGACACAAAGATCTGTGGGGTGAAAATACCTGCATTAGGATCAATTTTAAAACAAACTGAGCAATGCAGAATGAAGTAATCCACAAAGTAGCTATAGGTTTCATGTCATGATCAGTAAATGTCAGCTCCTCTGTCCAGTCACTACAGCTCAAATTCCCTTCAATCTAGAAATTAGATTGTAAGCTCTTCGGGGGAGAATATAATAATAACCTTATTTCATATAGAGCTTTTCTCCCAATGGGACTCCAAGCCCGTCACAATGACAGTGTAGCGTGCAGTACGCAGCACACAGGGTTTCTACAGACACAGCCCCTGCCCAGTCTCGTTGTTACCAGTCGTCTTTACTCACGGAGCCACTCCTTCTCCTGTGTACAAGAAACAAAAGGGGGGGAACACGCTCTACCTACGGGGTGACCAGAGGTCTACGGACAAACAGGTGCACCAGGGCAAAATAATTGTAGGACAAACAGGAAAGAGCACCGACAGAGCAAAGACACTTCCAAACGGATAAAGGCCCTATAACGTGCACTCAATGTCTGTGTATGGGAACGTATGCTTACTAGTGAAATGTCGCAAGGGTAATAAACAGATTAAAAAGCAGTTGTACTGGCCCTGAGTGTATTGCATAGTTGTTAAATTAAAATATCCATTTTAATTGATATACGTTAAAATAAGATGGACCAGGCTAAGGGTACAGTGAAAACAATAAAACTATAATTAAACCCCCCACCCCTTTCCCCCCTCTGTGTGTAGGGGTATGTTTTCGAGGGACAGGGCCTGCGGGAATATGTGATCATCTATTAGACCATATTTCTATCGCTGGCTTACCCACGCAGGGTCAGCATAGACTTGGTATATAGGGATCTGCATGTTCTCTCCCTCCCCCTGTGTGCAGGGGTATGTTATTGAGGGTCAGTTAAGGGTTCCCCCTCAGCCACCCCCCTTGCCGAGGTATGCCCTTGGAGGGATCCACCAGCTGGACCTGCACACAGTGAATGCCATCACACCGGATTTCATGGTCCTTGCGCCGTCTAGCACATCATTATGTATATATGCATTTAGTACCGACCCTCCTCAAGGCTAGAGCCCACTCCCTATTGGGCCGCTTTACCCTCTACTAACAAGGGATAGTTTTTATGTGTGTTTTCTATCTAGTCACCCGCACCTTCCCTGATCAAAGGGGTAATACTACCCGAGGAAGGGACTGCTGAGATTCACACAGGTACTATGCATTTGACGTGTTTACTCTCGGACTGTAGGACTTAGGCTGCGGACATGGTGCCGCAGCCCGCGCGGAGGCTGAGGGAAAGCGGGTGCTTTCCCTGGCCATAGTACTCGGGCCCTAGGGGGCGTTACTAGTGACGTCACGGAGCTGGTTCGCCCTCATTGGGCGAACCGCTCACGTGACCGCCCTGTCGCGCTAAAATCATTATATCTGATTTCTCGCGCATTGCGCTCCCCCTCCTGCCTCCGCGCAAACGCGCCCGCACGCCGCATGTACGCGGACACTGCCTTAAGGTGTCTGGACGCGTCCGCTCGGTCTGCCTTTGTAGGGACGCAGCCTTAGCACCCGCTGATGCTGTGGCGATTAGTGACTCTGCTCTATACCTGCTCCCATGGCCCATTCGCTGCCTAAGGCCGAGGCCCCGCTGCCTCCGTCAGCACGCACTGCGGCGGCGCATGGTGAGGCACTTCAGGCTGATTGTGGTCCATAGGGAGCATTTTTGCGTGCGGGGGGCATGGCCAAAACGGGTCGGGGGGTGGGCGGCCGTGTCTCTGCATCTCCCCGCCCCCCCCACCCGGTCTCTGCAGCTCCCCGCAAACTCAGAGACACCCCCCCCTCTCCCATGCGCCCCGTCTCCCATCAGCAAACACAGAGAAATGGGGAGCGCAGGATATGGGGAGCGGGGGTGGGGGGTCCCCGTGTCCTGTCCGTCTCCCGTGTCCCGTCCAAAAAACACACCACTCAGACCTCCAGACAGCTCCCCTCCTCATTGGCTCACTGCCACACCACGTGACGCGTTAGCGCTGCAAAACACTAGGAGCTTGCAGCTCCGGCAGGCTGACGCGTCACAGCACGGACGCGTCGGAAGGAGGCAGCGGGGACCAGCAGACTGGAGGTAAGGGGCTGGTGACCCGCGTGCACACGGCCGCCGACCACAGCGGGGCTTCAGCCTAACCTATCAGTGGGAGTGTAGTATACACTAACACCACGACTGAAGTCAGTCCTGTGTTTTTGGGTCGCTGTACCCCCTAGCTAAGAACGCTAGTGTGACTATTTCTTATGGGCATTCACTGGTATTGAACCACCAGCCAGTACTTGCTGGTTCTTATATGCCTACTGAAGATACCAGCACATTGTGCAATTATTTTATTATCGTTTTATTGTTTTCACTGTACCCTTAGCCTGGTCCATCTTATTTTAACATACCAATTAAAATGGATATTTTAACTTAACAACTATGCAATACACTCAGGACCAGTACAACTGCTTTTTAATCTGTGTATTAGCCATGCGACATTTCACTAGTAACCATACGTTCCCATACACAGACATTGCGTGCACGTTATAGGGATCCGTTTGGAAGTGTCTTTGCTCGCTCCTCTTCGCCCTGTGTACAAGTACAGTATTATTAGCAGAGAGCTGCACACACTATTTAAGATGTTTTTTCTCACTCCACTGTGGCTGCTACAGTATTAATTCTAATTTATGACAAACAATACTTCATTCTGGTTCCATTTCCAGACATTAATTAAAAACAAAATGATACAACTTCAATATCCGTACCTGGGGATGAATTATTACCCGCCATTGTGCAAGTTACTACAAATGGAATGCTAATTTAGTGCGCTGGAGAGTCGGCTTTGTTTAAATGTGGATCTTGGATCTCCCGTGTGACAGAATTACAGTTTTAGCAGGCGGTTAATATTTGCACCGTGTCAGTTGTATAAATGTGCAGCAGCGGGGTTGGGTAATGTGCTGTCTCCCTCCAGGGAGTTAACATCGGAGGTTTGTGCGTAGGGGCGCAGTGCAACCTACTGAAAGATCAAGTGCTGCAGTGTAGAGCTATGCAGAGTATGACCACACACCCTCTCCCTCGAATGCTTTTACTGTTTGCAGACTAGTTCAAGTTTCCAGTTCCCAGGCAGGGGAAGAAGAGGGGATCAATGCAAGGAAGCCTGTGCACCATTGTTGTACTTGGAATGACGAACAATGTTAAATAATCCTGTTAACCAAAGGGGCTAGCAACACAGGCGCATATTCACTAAAGTGTGCGATGCTGGAGCACGGCCGAACTCACATTCAAATGAATGGTAGTTAAGACGTGCTGAAGCGTAGCACCCTTTAGTGAATATGGGCCATATTGCTCTTCAATGTGTTGCTGGCCCTACTGGCAGCGAAGGAGTTAACCAAGTTCCTTAGGCCGCGTCCATAGTCCGTGCGACGTTGCGCGTTCCGCAAACAAAAGGCCGTACCTTAATGAGGACGGCCATAGAGCGTGCTTACACGAGAGTGACGGGGTGGGCGATTTTTTGCGAGACAGTTTTTTTTTTAATTTGGTCACGTGCGTCGTTCTGCCAATGAGGGTGAACCGTTTACATGACGTCACAGGCACGCCTCTGACACGCCCTCACCATGTCTCCCCATCGCGCAATCCTACAGGCCATGGATCGCTTCTCGTACAGGCACAAGCAAGCGTGACGTCATGCGCTCCTGTACTATAACTGAAGCCTCAGGCTGCGCTTATAGTGCCATCGACGGCGACACGACGGGTTATATTTCGCTGTGCGGCGGCGGCGCAGGCTTCCTGGCATTCGATTGGTTCAGGGGCTGTCACATGAGGCGACAGCCCTTGAAAAATCAAATATTGCCGGCTACCAGTTTTCGCGACGTCGCATTGTCGCCGTAGCGCTTGCTATAAGCGCACGCGGCGGCGATGCATTTGTTTTCGGGTGCCGTCGCCGTCACTTTAAGCGCGGCCTTATAGTTGATACAGTTTGTTAGCTTTAAAGATTTACGCTACTTTCACGTGGCTGTGATTCATGGTGCAAGTGGGGGGGGGGGGATAAATTACACGTAGGTGAGCAGGATTTGAGATATATGTAACGGGTATTCCCCCACCCCCAATCGCATATAGAGTTTATGTGAGGGGGAACCTATATGTTACCAGGTGTGGTACAATATACCTGTCAGGCTCACAGGAGGTCTGAGCCTCCGCCAGTGAGAGCGTGGGGTGAATCCTCTGGAACGATCTTACATACAGCGCCTCCACCTGTGCAGGATTCTAGGAGTGTAGAATGTCCCCCACACAGGACCCACATATAGTAACCACATACACTGGAGTATATATATAACAGTTTACTATATGAAGAATGGAACATAACACAATACACATCAGCATACACAACAATATATATAGGCCACCTTCTGCCTTTAGCTGGTGGCTATACCTTGCCCCTAACTGGGCTACACCCTTACACCCCCTTCCCAACCCCGAGTCCAGAGAGTCCAAGCGCATCCAAGTGTGTGAACAGGCCTGTCACATGAACTGCAGCAGGGCCTCTCTTTCCCTGCACTAAGGAACTGCCGCGGACACTATCACTAGGTCCCTACCTAGGACCAGCTGAAGGGGCACAGGGTACTTACCTAAGGGCCTGTCCCTATGAACACCCACCCTCACTAGTGGGGAGTCAGGGCCTCAACTCTAGCCCGGGGTACTTCTGGCCTAGGGCAGAAGCTCGCAGCTCTCTTCCCCCCTTCCTTCCCCCACTGTCTCCTCAGTCTGACTGCCTTCCAGCACATTGCCCATGCAATGTATCTACTCTCTGCAGGGGAAGCTGCAAACACTATTGGCTGCCTGCAATCATCTGACTCACCTGCCTCTAGGCCTGCTGGGAGTTGTAGTTCCCTGTGAGGCTTTTCCCTATGAGGACCGCGTGGGCAGCTAGCTAATGGCTGCCTATGCCTTTCTTTCTGCGCCTGCGCTACCTGTAATGGCCACCGCAATGCCTCTCTGCGCCTGCACGAACTATTGGGGCCCACTGCGCCGCGTGCGCTTCTCCTCTCCTCCTTGTGCCAAGATGGCCGCCGCGGCTATCTGCGCATGCGCAACCATCCCCAATGTGGCGGCGCCAACCAACATGGCGGCACCCGCCAGTAGAGGTGCTCCTAAGCCTCCCGCCACTTCCAAGATGGTGCCGATGTCGCCCGTGCATGCGTGAGCACCAGGACCCCGACAGCGCCAGCCAAGATGGCAGCGCCAACCGGAAGAAGTCGCCGTTCCCTTCCCCCACTGCCCCAGAGGTAAGGCATGGGGCAAGGGAAGATCAGGGGAACCGGGGGTGACCCCCTTATATATATATATATATATATATATGTATCAACAACTTTGCCAACAGCGACATTAACACAGGGGGGGAGGGTGGGACCTCTTACTCAGGTTAGTGGCAGAGTCCACCTCCTACCCACAATCACCCCTTGCACTCCTCCCCTGACTCACCATAATACCCACCCCTAGCACTCTACAGTAGGGACCCGGCCCACCCAGTCCTGTTGCCCCTGCCTAATTGCTAGGGGCTTCTTTCTCTATGGGGGGGGGGGGGGGGGGGGGGGTGCATACTTTTGGCATCTTTTACCCAACAAAAACACCACTGTATCTAACAGGTTAAAGAATCCCCCTCATTTTACTCCCAAATGTCACTGAGAGGAGTTTCCTCGTGTTTGCGAGTGTGCTGGACATCACTGAGGTCTCCTCATGATTTCTGTACAAGGAAGAGTCCTCAGATCACCCGAGTATCAGTCAGTATCCAGCCAGCTAAAAATAGGTGCGATAGAACTGAAGCCCAGGGGGCTCGGGGGAATTAGTTATTAAATGGACAGCCTGGAGACTTCAGGTCACCTTCTCTAGGTTGATTTGTGGGGTTTTATGTGCAGTCAGCTGGCAATTCTACGTCAATTTCCAGCGTGCGCAGGTCCACATTTACAACTTGTTCCACTGCTAGAGGTCATGGATGAGTGACATGCAAAGTGGATCACCCCTTCTTGTCACTAAACAAAGTCGCACACTTGTTTTTCAGCTGCTGTCAAGCAAAGGGTCCAGGGACCAGTAAAAGAAAGGTTAAGCCCTGTTCCCTGGCCCCTGACGTCCTTCACTGGGGCTGATATGGCCACCAGACCCCTGCCCTCCCCTGTTTGTACATGCCTGGCAACCCCTTGCAGTTGATGTAAAAATGTACGAGTTACTTGTGTGTGTAATTGCAACTGTGAGTATAAAAATGTGTTTTGTGCAACAAGAAAGCAGAGCCAAAGTTTCTGGACATGCAGGACATGCAGGGCTGAGAAACCCTTTGTGCCGTCCGCATGTCCAGAGAAAATGGCTGCTAGTGGCTGTAGAGGGGGCGCGACACACAGAGGAAAGTGTCCAGGGGCAGAGATCAGGCCTGGAGGGCATCCGCCCAAAAAGCGCAGCAAATAGTTGCCTCCCCAGCCAGAGCGGCGTCAGCCAAGCGAGAGATGTCCCATGGGCTGGGGGAAGCCGTTGCCGAGTCCCTATCCCTGATTGGCCAATGTAGACAAGCTCTCGGCTCCTGATTGGTCCATGAGCAGCATTCACGCTGTGATTGGTCGCCAGCCCCTCTACCACACTTTCCTATGGCAGCCGGGAAGCTAGAAAAAGGGGAACCCAATCAGCACTCCAAAGCTCATTCGGATCCGGTCGTGCAGGTGATCTAAGCGGTGTGCTCTGAGGCAGTGCCGGAGACAACCAAAGGAGGCTCGGAGAGCCCTAGGAAGCAGGAGATTTGAAACTGCTTTGTGCTATGAGACTGTAGCTGAGCCCGAGAAGCAGGGAGTAGAACTTTCAGCAGGAGATGTAAAAGTGCTCTGCCGCGCATTACACCAGAGAGGTCTGGACGGCACCTACCTCATCGGAGAGTGAAGCAAACCCTGGGAAAGCCTTTGATGGGGTGCCCAGGACCTAGCAAGCTAGGATTCCCCGCATATGCCCTGTGTTTTTTTTGTAATTATAACTCCGATTTATGTTTTCTGTGCTATGCTATGCTGTGCTATGCTGTGCTATGCTGTGCTGTGCTATGCTGTGCTTGCTGGCTGTGGCTAGAATAAAAATGATTTATTGATCTGCTTGTCCTGTGTGGTGCTTTGATCCTTGGGTTACGTTCTGGTCTCCTGAGACAACAAAAAAAGGTTAAAAAAACAAAACAAACAAGAAAATGGGTCCTATTTTATAAGCCTTCATAAAAAAATTGCTGGGCCGGTTATGCCGCCAGTTTTTTGAGCATTGCTATCACGGTATCAGAAAGCCTTGAATACCTGCGATAGCAAAATGCCCAAAACTGGCGAGGAGTCGGCGACGTGATGATCGCCTCTCAAAAGGGATCACCCGGCAATTTGGCCCAGCTGCAGAGCGCTGCCTCTCCCTGTGCATATCTCGCCAGCGATCGCAGGCTTTTAATAACATTTTTAATACTAGTGTACGTGAGCAGGGGGTCTCCGGAGGAAACCGCATTGATTTCAGGTTCGGGAACCCCCTACTTCCCGAGATACAGACCCCTGCTATGGGGTGCCGGTATCTCCTAAGCATTTAAATGTCTCGCGTCACGTGTCCGTGGGAATAAAATGCATATGAGATACCAGCACCCCATAACAGGGCCTGTATCTCGGGAAACAGGGGGTCCCCGGACATCAAATCAACACGGTTCTGCTCCGGAGACCCCCTGCTCACGCACACTTGTATTACAATTTTTATTAAAACAGCTTCATTACCTTAGCGGCTAGCTGCTAAGACAATGAAGGGGTTAACCACCCGTGCCATGTTTATTGTGGGTAGCGGGAGTGGGTGAAGGTGGTATTCTTCTGTATTTGGTACAATTTTTAAATGACCTGAAAATTGCAGGTAACCCTTTACGGATGCCCGTTTTTAACCCTGTCGAAAAACACTGGTCTAACAGATACAGGTCTATGTAATAGGCATCGCAAGTGACTTTTTGGATGCAAAATTGGTGCACAGAGAAATTAATTTCTAATCTGAAATGTTTCGATCAGCGCTAGCATCAAAAATGTAAATGGACGACCCGCTACAATGCGGTAGCTACAGACCGATCTCCCTACTTAATACAGACCTTAAAATCTTCAGCAAGATCCTAGCAACCAGACTAAACCCGATTCTCCCCAGACTTATTCATATAGACCAAGTGGGCTTTGTGTCAGGAAGACAGGCTTCTGACAACACCCGCAAAATTATTGACATTATTGACCATGTGCATATCAATAAGCTCCAAGCTATGATACTAAGCCTTGACGCCGAGAAAGCATTTGATCGGATCAAATGGTCTTTTCTCGACCAAACTATGCTTAAATTTGGTTTTACATGCCCTTTCCTCGAGGGAGTCCGCGCCCTCTACCAGAATCCTACTGCATATCTCAAACTCCCAGGTGGACAGTTAAACCCAATCCCAATAAAAAATGGAACCAGACAAGGTTGCCCCCTATCCCCACTACTATTTGCTATCTCAATTGAACCACTAGCGGCCCAAATCAGAGCCGAACCAAGCATCAAGGGTATCCCAATCGCAGGTATAGAATATAAAATCTCCCTCTTCACAGATGACGTTATCTTGACCCTCGCCGACCCACATACCTCCCTCCCCAATTTACAGAAACTATTAGACCAATTTAGCCAGGTCTCCGACTACAAGATTAATATGGATAAATCAGAAGCGCTTAATCTCTCCCTCCCAGAACCCATATGGAGACTGCTATAGTCAAACTACAAATATAGATGGAACACCTCCCACATAAAATATCTAGGAATAAAAATAACTAACTCCTATAAATCTCTGTACCAAACTAACTATCCGCCCCTATTCGACCAAATCAAAAGAGACCTAGACGCATGGAATACCCACCAAATCTCCTGGTTTGGTAGAATTGTTTCCTATAAAATGAATATTCTCCCCCGTCTACTTTATTTTTTCCAAACTCTTCCAGTTCCAGTACCGCTATCAGAATTAAGAAACATACAGTCTCACATTCTTCTCTTCATATGGAAACAACGCAAACCTAGAGTCCCGAGGTCGGTCTTGCTGTCCTCAAAGACAAGAGGGGGTCTGGGGGCTCCAGACGTGGTCAGATACTACCAGGCAGCTCAACTGAGACAGGCAGTTGTTTGGAATAATCCACTGACTTCCAACTGTTGGCTAGCGATAGAGTCTCACCACGCATCCCCCACCCCCCTTCCAGTAATCCTATGGTCCAAGCATACAAAGAAAAGAGACCCCAGAAACTCGAGCTTGGGGCAATGAGATGCACATGGTCCACCTGGATTAAAAACAAAGGGAAATAAGGCCTATCTTCATCCCCCTCCCAACTCACCCCCATTTTTGAAAGCCCAAAATTCCCGCCTGGGTGCTCCCGTAACCAATTTGGTCAATTTCAGGACCTAGATATTAGAATGGTTGCAGACCTGCTGAAGAATGACAAGCTCTGTCCTTCCAAGAGCTCAAAACTAAATACTCCTCCCCCGACCTTCACATTTTCAAATTTCTACAAATAAGGCATTTCCTTCGAGCTCTATCCCAAAACTCCAAATTCCCCCCGCGGACCAAATTCGAATCTCTCTGCCTAAAAGGCGAATATCAGAGAGGATTAATTTCCGAGATTTACAGAGCGATTGAGGCCTCCCCCCCTCCCCCTCCGCCTCCCCTCCCATACCTATATGTAAAAATGGAACGCTGACCTCAACCTACAAATGGACCTTGAGGACTGGGAGGATGTCTGGGAAGCAGCTTCCAAAACATCTATTTGCTCCATCACAAAAGAAAATATCTAAAAAATCCTATTTCAGTGGTACCTAACCCCGAGCAGACTGAGCCAGATCTTCCCCAGCACAACAGACTTGTGCTGGAGAGGATGTGGTCAAAGGGGTGACATGGTCCATATTTGGTGGTCATGCCCGGAGATCCAGAAGTTCTGGTCCAGAGTCCAAAGACTCCTATATGAAACCCTAGGTCTGGAAGTTCCCTTGGACCCTCTGACATACGTGCTGGGAAAACCCCGCCCCACTAACCAGGTTGATCACCGCTATCCTAACAGCCGCTAGGTGCTCAGTTGCGGCGGCCTGGAAACAAATAAAAGCACCCTCCAGGAGAACAGTAGTGAACAGAATAGACACAGTTATGAGCATGGAAAGGCTCACGGCCATGTTGAAACAGAAAATGCCCCAATTCTATAAAACCTGGGAACCATGGCCTGGCTCGGGAGCCCCATCTCTCCTGCAGGTACTGGCCCAAAACTGACCCCCTCTGGGCTGGAGGGACCGGAGACCCCCCCCCTGAACCACCTATGGTAACTACCCCCACCCCCCTTCTCTCTCCTTTTCATTCCATTTATCCCCCTGTCCCTCGCCCCCCCCTCTCCTTACTTTAAAAACAGAAAATGGTTCATTGGATTGTCTCACAACTAATGCAGTCATGTGCCTATGACTTTACTGTCAAGCTTTTACTGTTGTTACTCTCTGTATTTCTACTGCACGCTTCCAATAAAGGAAAAAGATTGATATAAAAAAAAACTAAAAATGGAAATGGACAGCACTAGGCCTACAGATGTAACTGGTATTTACTAAAAACTATTGGTTTTCTATGTGTACGAGCAAATAGTGCGTCCAAATTATCTGATAAAAAGACTATTGATAGAGTTGTGTCAACCCCAAATTAATTTGACGCAGCACGGATATTTAATTATATAGGTTCTCAAAATGTATTATTCCCATTCACAGTGTGGCTATTATAAATATATACCACTAATAATATCTAATAACTAACACAAGTTATAATTTAAAAAATAAATTGTGTTTCAATTTAAATTGTATCAATCAGGTATTCAACGTCAAAAATAATTTCAAAACAAATATTGTGTCATGTGCATGAAGTCTTCTCACATATGATGCACGTTTTATGACGTTTTGTATGACTTTTTAGCACTGAGATTCTGACGCAGGCAACATTTATTTAAATATAGTCTTGGTACACGAGCGCCGTGCTGTTGTGCCTCTGGAAGCACTGGTAGCAGAACCAGAATCAGGTTATGCATCAAATACATGGGTGGCCAAGAAGACAGACTAATTCCGACCCATCTCACAACCTTCAAAGAAGCTGATTGAACTGAAAATGATTCCAAGGCAGAGAAGGGCGAGTCGCTGTGTTGGTCTTTTCTTCCATGTATTAACACAGGAGGGAGAGGGACTAGGTGATATGATAACTTATATTGGGACCAACAAGTAGTTTATTTGTTACAAGCTTTCAAACCTCTCAGGGCCCTTCATCAATAAAGAGGTTGGAAAGCTTGTAACACACCAACTACTTGTTGGTCCACGATAAGGAATCATACCAGCTATTTGCTATCCCTCCTTTGTTTCAATTCAAATGAATTGTTTATATCTTGGCCCAGTCACTTGTGCTCCCAGAACAGTGGCCGTCACACTACATTCTATCACCACATACACTCACTCCCAACCCCACACGGATAGAGTGTTTATATCTATCCTCAGTTCCGGAATGCATTATATACAACCCTAACCTCCTTATAGCAGTGGCGCATTCTGAGACTCAGTGATGCTATTCCTCTGACGTTGTGATGTTCAGATGGCAAGTTTGGCCAATGGAGTATTGAGTAGGCATTGTTTTGACCCAGAGAATTGACAGCTAGCCTTTGTTTGAATATTTTGCTGGATTCCTTTAAATAATCTCGGGAGCGTTTACAAAGTGAACCAGGAGAGGTTCTCACATCGGTGTTTAGAGTTACAATAATTACAATATTCGGTGTCACTGAATTTGTTGACAGTTTTGCGAAATTATGATTTGCGATCTAATAACGGGTAGTTTTAAGAGTCTTAGACAGTGGGTGGGCAACTCCAGTCCTCAAGGGCCCCCAACAGGTCAGGTTTTCAGGATATCCCTGCTTCAGCACAGGTGGCTCAATCCTGGGGCTCAGTCTTCGACTGAGCCACTTGTGCTGAAGCAGTGATAGCCTGAAAACCTGACCTGTTGGTAGTCCTTGAGGACTAGAGTTGCCCACCCCTGTGCTAAACGGTAAGTAGGAAAATAATGAAGGTGGCCCCCATCAGTGTGCGATCCACATCGAGAGTGTGCTAAGATGCTGCAAACAATATGTACAACCCAAGCATTGTAATAGATGATACAGGCCAGAGGTCTTTAACCTTCAGTAGGATAAAAGTACTATAACAGCCATTTCTTGACCCATCTTGATATGTTGCATGACTGACGCTAGACCAGGAGTGGCCAACTCCAGTCCTCAAGGGCAGCCAACAGGTCAAGTCTTCAGCACAGGTGGCTCAATCCGTGGCTCAGTTTTTGACGGAGTCACTTGTGCTGAAGCAGGGATATCCTGGAGGCCTGGAGTTGCCCACTCCCTGGTCTAAGACAACAGCTCTGTGGGAAAACCTGCTCCGGATCCCATTGTCACCTCCTGTGATCTTGGTTCAAGTCACCTTATCTTCCTGTGCTTCAAGCAGCAACAAATAGTGTAAGCTCTTATTATTATTATCTGCTTTTGAAAAGTTTCCTTTAAAAAACAAAAAAATATTTAATAATTTCCTTGTCAGCTTGAGACCAGGAGAAAGCAGATGCAACCTCCAAAATATTTCATATCTTTCCTTTTCATTTGTAGCCCATCTCAGTATCAATGTGTTAAGCTGACAGAAGACAAGGGAGGCCTGGTGGGTGGGATGATTTAATATCAGAAGAAGCTACGGTTCTCCCCAGGTTTTACAGGAGAAGCTTAACGAGGCAGTCGAAGCAGCTTAAAAATATATATATATATATATAATTTTTTTTGTTTTAAGATGTGCAGCTGTAGCCTCGGTCTTATTTTGCCCCCAGAGACCCCACTCCGTGATTGCCGAGCAGTCGCGGGTGCCGCCGGAGCCAGCGACTGACCCGCCGGCACACCGAGAAGGTGGGGGCCGGAGCAGGGAGCGCTCCGAGGCTTTGCGGCGCACCCGGCTAGCGGGGGCCGCCATTGTGTCTGCTCGCGGTTGCGCAGTGTAGTCGCGCACGCGCTGTACAGTGCCAGGAGTGCCGGCAGCAATGTTAAGGTTGGCGTGAGGTCGCACATGCGTAGAACCACCGCGGTAGCCATTACAGGATCACGCAAGCGCAGCAAGGGTAGCGCATGCGGTCCCAATGCTAAAGAGGTCCTGAGTGGACTACAATTCCCAGCAGCCTCTGGGGATTGCCCTTTGACCCACATCACATGCAGCCAGCCAGCAAATAGGGTTTTGCAGCTTCTCCTGTGGAGGAAGGCTACAATGTTGCGGGGACCACGTTTGGCAGTTGGAGCTGGGAGCAGGAAGGGGAAGGAAGGGTGTAGGGAGCAAGTGGCTCCTGCACCAGGTAAGGTAGTTCCCCAGATCCCAGGCAGGCCCCAATCCCCACCAGGGTAGGGGGTAAGTACTGAGGGACGGCCCCTAGGTTAGGGACCCTGCCCTTAGCAGTGTGTGGAGTGTGTAGTCTTGTCAGTGTCACGGCTGTCAGTGCTGTGTGCGCTGACAAGTAGGCACAGTGTGTGTGTGCAGCACGGTTGCTGCAGGTACCAGGTTGGTTGCAGTGCGTTTGCTGCAGGTACAGTGTGAGTGCAGTGTGTTGCTGCAGGTACAGTGTGAGTGCAGTGGGTTGCTGCTGGTATCGGTTGAGTGCAGTGGGTTGCTGCAGGTACAATGTGAGTGCAGTGGGTTGCTGCAGGTACAGTGTGAGTGCAGTGTGTTTGCTGCAGGTGTTAGGTTGAGTTAGTCAGAGGGGATCCGGGAGGTAAAGGGAGAGGTAGTGTGGGTGCAGGAGGTCAGTGACCCGTCTGCGTAGGACAGGCTGCCCGTAGGCCCCTAGGAGTTTCCCTGAAGTCACCAAAGGTTGCTGTCCTGCAGGGACGCCCATAGTGATAGCGAGCATCACCCTTACTGTGTAGACAGCTAGGGACAAAGAGACAAGCGTGCGGAGCAGGTTTGCTGGCGAGTCGTCTGGGACCAGACGGCTGGACATTGAGACCCAGGAGGCAGACCACTGATTCATCTGACCCTTTGCGAAGATGTACCGGTCACCGCCGTGACCGGAAGGTACCATAACATCAAGTGCACCAACACCGGTCTACAGGTGCTGATCCCGCCTTAGGCTAAACTCTTTGTAGGAACACTGAGCGAGTGGTTACAAGACTGAGCCTATACCATCACTTTAATATATATGGATACGGTGTGTGGGGCACGCGGTGAGGGGACGGAGACGTTGCTCCTGATGAGAGTGGCCGGGCCACTAAGGTTACACGTTAAGGTTATATTGCTATAATATAGCGTGATAAGGTTCCGTGCATTATCATACAGTAAAACTGGTTGCATATATATATGTGTGTTGTTGTATTTCTTGCCCAGGGGAATCTAACATCACGGGGATCCTGGGTAAGTGGAGGCGCTGCGCTAAGTAAGTGTATGAGTGTTACCCCAGGCTCCCAGCTAGCGGAGGCTCAGATCTCCTGGAGCCGCAGGTGTTGTACAGCGACCAGTATTTCCTTTGGGAGGGTTCAGAAAAAGGGCTACACAGCCTTTGATTACTTTTATTGAAAACTAATTACCTATGCTGCCGGTCAATTCGTTCTTCAGTGACCTGCTTCCCAGGGTTCACTAAATGGCTGAAGGATTGATTGAAACTGAAAGGCAGTCAGTTTAACTCAGCAGCTACAATGTATTCTTCAATGAGTAAGGTAATGTAGCAGGGTGCCCTACCGTGCCTCCTCCCTGGCAGTGGTCCTGTCGCGTGGGAGGGTTTGGTGAGCTGTGTCGGCCATGTTCTGGTTGGCGCAGCCACATACATAAGGACTGTCTGTAAGGCAGCAGGCATCTTGCGGTTGGCACTGCAGGAAAAGGAGGTCCTGCCGTTCAGGAGTTCCTCCGCAGACTGGAGGCGGCGTGCTCAGTCCTGACAGAGCCGGCGAAGGGAGAGGTCGTGTCCAGGGACTAAGCCAGACCCGTTCCCCCATAGGCCCCAGCTGGTACCCCTACACCGTAGTTGGGTATTGTAGGGCTGGCCAATAGTAAGGGACATGCCCCTTAGTGTGCAGACAACTAAGCGGAGCGGACGGAACAGCGGCAGAGGATCTCCCAGCCCTAGTGGAACGGCCGCGCAGTGCTACCTGAGTAAGGCGAGACAGGGATTGTGCTGGAGGCCCGGCATTGTGGGATCACGGATGCGGCCCGTCTTGAGTATACCCTGGTGTACCCGAGTACCCAGGAAGGTACCCACATGCACCAACATCACACAGGGAGGGTAGCGCTGCCCTCCCATATATCTCTGGGAGGGACTGTTCAGATGGACATTGGGTTTTAGGTGCCCAGGGGGGACGGTTACTGTGATTGTGTGTGTATACTGTATTGCGGAGACTATGGGACCATAGTAAATAAATTGCATATACTTTGTGTGGATCGTGGGTATTGGAGGTATACAATATAGGTATACCGGTTATCGTGAGGGGCTATCCGGCCAATGCAGGGATCCTCACGGGTGGAGGTGCTGCACCAGGCACCCCAGGTTCCCCAAGCACAGAGGCTTAGGCCTCTTGTAAGCCTAACAGGTTAGAATCATAACACCTGTATCAGCCAAATCTCCCCGAGGAGGAGGGAAGGGGTGTAACATTAGCTATTGTTACAGTTTGCAGCTCAAACTGCTGGGAATATTGGTAACAAATTATCACAAACAGGAAAGTGTTGCAAAAATCTAGCACTGCTAGGGAGGTGGGCTAACCCATGCTATAGAAATCAAGGGATGCTCAGTATATTACAATTCATTAAAAATGGCATTAAGAGTTGAATAAAAAAACATAAAAAGGTATTAAGTATTATCTAATATTACAGAAATTATTTATTAAAAAGAAAAACACACACATAGGATATTGCATTGCACTATAAATTCGCATGAGAAGAGCACCATTCCCTGATGAAGCCAGAGTAGTTTTGGCAAAACGCGTAGGAGTGGACAGACCGGAGGAATTCCAGCCCCTACCGACATCACGAGGAAGCGAAAGCTTCGGGAGCGCAAGCGCACCTCGCCGGGACCGAGCGAGTGAGAGCAGCGTAGAGGATCGGAAACCCCGGAGACTGTACATTGCCGAAAAGATCTTGCAATATGTGAGTGAGACCATTGGATGTTACAACATATATTTTGTAACTATCAAACATGTTGTAATACACTAATGGTTTTCTTGTTTTCTTCTTGTCTCATTTTGATTTTTTTTTGTCCCCTACTGTATGTTAAATGCGAGTTCTTCTGTTTGCCACTTACTTTTGTTTCAATCTTTTTTTATTGTTTTCACAACACAGTAACATCATTTTAGGCAGTGATCTTCGCATCACCAGGTATATGTTCAGTGAAACATTTGTAGAATTTTTAACATAATAAAAATCGTGATAGTTCTAATACAGAGCGTGTACTATAGCGGCTTTGTGAACAAATCCTGTGGGGCATGCTTATAGTACCTATAAAATAGGTAGAGTTAAAGAAGAGGTAAAGATAGAAGGAAGAGGAGGACCTAAGTGGGGGGAGGGGAAGGGGAAGCATCCTAATTACCCGATACTTAAGGTTTTTAGAAGGGATTCTTTTGATATCGTTCCTTGGGTTGTCTAAACTTCGGTCAACTATGTGTTATCTTATTTCTTTCTCTGAGATAGGGTATTTTACTCTAGGGACCAGGGTTCCCATATCTTGTCGAACTTGTCAAGGGAATGGTTTAATTGGGCTGATAGCTTTTCCATTAGTTTAACGTTGTTAACTCTTATGATTACAGTACGTCTCGATGGGGGGTTTATATGTTTCCACGCGGCTGCTATAGAGCATCGAGCCGCTGTGAGTATAAATGATATAAGTTTGCTTATTGGAGTTTGTAATTCCTCTATTGGTTTTGCTAATAAGAATGTCAGCGGGGCTATAGGTATCCTCAGATCTGTGCTTTCGAATATCAGATCTTGAATCATGGTCCAAAATTTCTGTATTCGTGGGCAGTCCCACCAGATGTGAACCATGTCCCCTCTCATATCACATCCTCTCCAGCAAAGATCTGGCGTTCCTGGGAAAATCTGGCTCAGCCTACTCGGGGTTGGGTACCACTGAAATAGAATTTTATATATGTTTTCTTTAGTGACTGTACAAATTGATGTTTTGGATGCTGATTCCCAGATATCCCTCCAGTCGTCATTATCTATTTCTATATTTAGGTCTTCAGCCCATTTCCGCATGTAATTGTGGGGTTGGGACGTTGCGTGAGATGCTATCCCCATGTATATTTCCGAGATTAAACCACCTCAATAGAGACACTCCATACATAGTTTTTCAAAGTTTGACAGGGTGTAAAATTTGCAATTCTGAGAAAACATTTGGAGAAAGTGTCGGATCTGTAAGTAGCTAAAGATTGGTGGGTTCTTGCCACTTACTTTTGACACTAGCAAGGAGCGCACAATGTTGGAACTATTCTGCTAAATCAGAAACCTGAATATATGTCGGATTGGCCCACTCGATAGGTGGTGGTGCATTGCTGATTTCAAGCAGGATACTTCCATCCCATTCTATTCTACTGGTCACCAAAGATAAGTACTTCCTCTGGATAGGACCGGGACCTACTAGTGCAGAGGTTCTCAACTCCAGTTCTCAAGGACCACTAACAGTGCAGGTTTGAAGGCTATCCTCTCATTAGCACAAGTGGCCCAATCATTTTGACTGACCCACCTGTGCTCAAGCAGGGTGTATACTGAAATCCTGCACTGTAAGTGGGCCTTGTGGACGGACGTTGGAAACCTTTTTTACTAGAGGATGACTCCTTAAAGCTTCTAGTTTGCCATGAGTTTGAATCATTATCATCATTGTCTGTATGTATTGAAGTGTTTCTGGACTGTGTTCTATAAACACGCCTGTGTTTTATAAAAGTTCCTGGCACCTATTTCTATTCCTACTGTCATCCATGCCCAGCAAGCCCCAACCCAGCACCATCTATCAGGCCTGAGAGATTGTGCATGTGCATAAATATATTCTGGAACTACCAGATATGACACCCTTCGGAGCCGGGGAAAGGGAGTTACACTAGCAGTATTACTAGCGTTTGTGCTGGTTATTTATATTCCTGAACTGATCTGCTACTTTCCAAAACCTTATCTGCAGCGTGCTTCCCTGAGAGTATCAAGCAAAGTCCTTCAAACTCTCCTCCAGTAATATACAACTAAGGATGCTCCTCGCCTGCTGAGCCTGGCAGTCATTATTACATATAACTAGTCTGCATTGTTCGTCCTGGATTTAAAAGCCATCTGATGGATGAGTCCCTCCCTACCTGGCACAGCCCGACATGAACAGACAGATCACGCCATGTCCTTCTGCGGGATGCGCACAGCGTGGGGCCACTCTGTAGTCTTAGCTGCTTATTTTCACAGGCAGAAACTGCTTCGCCGAGCTCTCCCAAACCAAGGCTAATTTACCCAAATTGGGCATCTTCCGTCTTATTTTATTTTTTACTGAGATGTACTGTAGATGAATCTTCCAATCTCCTGATTATAAGGACAGTTCCCAGTGCCAGGGCTTATTCAGATGAGGAATTTAATACCTTAAACCAATTCCACTGTGACATCCAATTGTTGATCATTACTAGGAGTTCTTTCTGACTTTCCAATTCCATGTTCTTTGCACAAAAGACAATCAAAGAGGAGGCAGCAAGCTCGAGGAATTGGCTGATATGTATTTTAATGCTCTAATCCTGCTTGATCAAAATCATTTCTGAATATTATTTTGTATAGTTTATTTTTAAGGACTTTTGCATCTTTACTCTAGCCCCAAACTTCTCTGTGAAGTTCTACTCCAGATAATTATATTCTGATCACCCCAGCACTGTCATGGCCCAAAATCACAGGGAAGGGAGCATTTGGGATTATGGACCAAGCTGAATGAACCTTTAGGGCGCCTCTATAACGTACCTGGTACATCATTACGCACATGTTCGTTTTCTATAGGATGATCAGACTAACTGCCCCTGATCGAAACAAAAGTGGAGCCCCCTTCAGTTCCATTTCCATCAGTCGGGGGGAACAGTGGCGGTCATATAATTACTGCTGAAGAGGTCACGACTACAAAGGTCTGTCAGCCTGATGTCACTCTCCTCACTTGGGAGGGCGAGCCAATAAACCATGCTCATAAGGCTGGGTCCCCCGTGCCGCGGACCGTGCTCATGTCACGAGTGGTGACATCACCAACTCTCCAAGAACGAGCGTTGGACTGTCCTGCAATGTTTCCAGTGAGCGGGGGGAAGGGGGAGTGGGGGGGGGGGGTCAGTTTAAAGTCAGTTTAATTTGTCTCGGCAAACACCCGCGAGCGTACGTGCATGCTCACGGGTGCGCGTGCGCAGCATGAGAATGGCCGGGCAGGCTTAAATTGATTTTGCTGACCGCGCCAAACGTGGTCAGTGGCAGCATGGCTGCAGCCTTTGAAAAGCAGCCACAGAATCAGTAGATGAGAATTTTGGGTAGTGCTTATAATCATCTAATCTTTTGCTGTGTTTAGCTCAAAGCTGATTTTGGGTGGGACTGAACATTTAAAGAGTGGGAAACCATAGTAGTATTTATGGCAGTGGTGCGCAAAGTGTGGGACGCAGGATTTTTTTGGGGGGGCGCGGGCAGAGGCCCCGCGCTCTTCCCCGAGGCATTCAAATGAAATGCTGGGTATCGCGCGAGACCTCTGCAACTCACTTACCGGGGTTCAGGCGCGTTGGTGTGACGCATTGCCATTCCAAATGACGCCGCGGTGCCATGCGCAGAGACGTCACACGTCGGTCTCCATGGTAACGGGGTCACATGATGCCGCAGCGTCATTTGACACCGCCGAGAGAGGTGAGGGGGGCACGAGGTCGAGGAGGAGCAGGCCATGGGGGCGCAGCTCCAAAAGCTTACGCTCCTCTGATTTATGGCAAGCTCAAGAAAAAATAAATAAATATATATATATATATATATATATATATATATATCACCTTCTGGCACTATAAGAAAATATAATCAAGATTATTTTCTGGGACTTACTTTTGCTAAACACTAAGATTGAAGCAGTACCTGTTAAAACACACCACAGAAACAGTGGTGACGGCAAATTAAGCAAAGTAATATCACGCCATGATTGGGTCACGTCACAATCTTGCTGCAGTGCAATTAAGCATAAAATGAATGACTTAATTTAAAAGCAGTGCACAACTTTCTGTTTATACAAATATCCAGAAGTATTGCGAAGTAAAATGTGTACATACAGTATGAAAATAATATTTCCCAATTTGTTTACCTGATTTTTCTTTTTCAGATTTAAATGTTTAAAAAATTATCAATGAAAAAATGCCAGGAGTTTGAAACTTACATGTAAACCCCCGAAAACGCAGACTACTAAAGATACCATACAGGCCACCTAACTGTAAGGGGCCGGAATAATTTTAATGGAAAAGTGTCACGGGAGACCAGGACTCTCACACCAGGGATCAATTAGCCAGACAGGAACACAGAGTTTATAAAATTAATTTATTGGAAAAAGAAATATCCACAACTATTTACAGTAAATCAACACACACAACTGGGAAACTAGGGTTACCCTATAAACCTGAGTGCAGGGACTTCCCTAAAGAGATTTTCCCTGTTCTTTCTTCCTGCAGGGTCATCTGCAGCTTCTCCCAGTTACTCCCAGCTGCCTCAGCTAAAAAAACTCTGAACTCACAGCTAAAGCTGAGCTGATCTAGCTGAGGGTCTCCTTCCCCCCAGGTGTTTGCAATATGTCCCACCCCGATTGGTGGATGGAACGGCAACAAAAACAGTTACATGCAAAGAGTTACGCTGCGCTTATAGTGACAGCGACGCGAAGTCGCGGCAAAACAAATGCATTGCCGCCGTCGCGTGCGCTTATAGTAAACGCGGCGCGACAGAGCGACGGATTGGTCGCGATCACTGGAAGTCATCTTTATTTGATTTTCCAGCGACCGTCGCGTCGCCGGCACTGTAAGCGTAGCCTTACTTGGAAAGGTCACAGACCACTTTGCAACATTCCATTAACCCCTGGTTCCTGAAGTGCTGCAACCAGGCTTACAATACAGAAACATATATACAAACAAAATACAGATGTATTACTGACAGGTACGGGTAATGGCAGGCTTGACCTTTATTAAAAGCAGTCACATTTACCCCTAACATCACAAATAGCACCACTTCATAACTAAGGTCAGTATGAGACTTAAAGCATTTACATAATTAGAATTAAGGAGACTTGTAAGTACAGCATTATAAGCACTGCCCCTAGTTAAATCAGGAGACACAACTGCCAACGGATTCCAGGTCAGTCGTGTGATAATGATGCAGCCGTGCTTTTATATTCTGTTTGTTACTTTGCTATAACAGATCAAAGACCAGACTCTTCATTATCCTACAACTGACCTGGATTTATTGATTATCTCCTAAGGAGTTTACATAGAGTGTCTATTTACAGGGCATGCTCAGACTGTGTTACCTGGTTAGGGTGTTGGAACCGTGCAGGATGGACGTTGGTAATGCAAGGATGGGCGCCAGCAACTTTATTCATACAAACAGGAGCTTTATTAACCGCTATTGATAAATTCTCAGTCACCACACACACACACTCTCTAATATATTCACTGTTTGTACTGTCTGTATGCCCATCCCTAGCTGGCCCACTCTTGGCCCGCTAGGGAGGTACTATGGCTTGGCTCATGATGTGTTACCTAAACTATCTCTGCAGTATAGCATCGATAGCGCTCCAACGCGTGTGGGCCCCTGCTGGGCCTTGTACTACACTCTGGCTGTGATCAGATTCCAGCTGTTGGGTGCTGAATGCCACCCTGTGGCCTTTGGTGCTAGAGTTAGCCATGGACCCTCCAGTTGGGTTGATCCTGCTATGCCTTGAGGCATATGCTTTCTCTGTTTGAAGAAAGAGAGTAATATGAGCCATTCCTAAGGACCCTATGTAGGACACTGTCCCTAACTTCAAAATAAGAAAAGGGATCCCCTACACTGTAACTGACCCATCTATATACTTAAACATATTTACACTATTCACAGTGAGGCTCCTCCACTATTACTCCTCCAGGAACTGGAGCCCCAGCACTTTCTCCCTCACTATATATTCTATGAGCCCACACAGGTTAACCCTATAAGGCCCTCGTAATCCCAAAGGGCGGTTACACAGGTATGAAAAGACTGGATGTATTGGGCCATAATTAATAACTGGTGATGCACTATAAAACACATACTGGCTCCAGAAGCCTGAACAAGTGAAAAAATACAGTGCGCAGCTAAATAAACCTCTAATACTATAAATGACTAGTGTAAACATAAAAAACTGCACCCTTGTATAAACCCTTATAGAGCAAATTCTGTGTTAGATAGTATATAAAATACGTGTCATTGGCGGTTGCAGCTGTATCAAGCGAAGTGGCTCAGCACTCCGACAACACTAAACAGTAAAAGTCAAAAAACAACAGCGCAAACCCGCAATAGTGAAGTATATCAAATATAGTTTACAGTAGTAAAATAAAGGTGAGTATTCTGTGTACATTTGATAGATAGATCATAGGCATATAATGTATAATTACACAACAATCCCTGATGAAGTAGCGTTTACAGCTACGAAACGCGTAGGATTAATGTTTTTAGTGTACTAGTGCTTATATCAGCCTTTTATGACAATTGTGCTCCTTTTCTGCATCATTGAAAAATTGGTTTGCATTTTGATATCTATACCGAGACACTGCCAAATGCCTAAGTGCCATTGAAAGGCTTTATTCGAGCCCTGTATTACTGGGACTGTTATTGCGCATCACGCATGCGCAAGGGATTTTCCATCACGTGACCACTAACCATCGAGTGGCGACGCTGCTTTGTACCCTGGGACTCCGATTACTTCCGTCCCTGAGAGGGAGTTCCCACCGAGGAGATCTGGCCTAAGGGGAAGACGGAGTTCACAGCGCGTCTTCTGCACGGGTCGCGGAGCTGACGTCACGATTCCAGTCCAAATCACCAGAGGGCCTATTCCAACTGCCGCAGTTCGATCGTGTGGTAACCTGTTGTGTAATTATACACTACAGTATATGCCTATGATCTAGCTATCAAATGTACGCAGAATCCTCACATTTATTTTACTAAACTATATTTGATATACTTCACTATTGCGGCTTTGCGCTGTTGTTTTTTGTCTTTGGCTCCAGAAGCGCCTTACTGCGTGGCCCAAATATCACTGCTAAGTAAATATGGCCCATTATTGCAACATAAAAACAAATTCAAATTGCTACTTTTTCTATATAGGGCTTTGAAGCACTTATTCTAAAATCCTGTTTTATTGAATTGCCTGGAGAATATTGTTTTTCTCATTGCATTTAAGGGAGATAATTTCTCTAACGTAACCCCCGCAGCACCACAGCGGCGTACACAGCCCTGCTCAGCAATGAATTTCAGGCGCTTGCAGTACTGAAGAGGTTAAAATGTCCGTGTGTTCTCCATGCAGCTAAGTGGTTCTGCTGTGAAAGCAGGAATCTTACATCAGTTAAAGAGGTTTTTGCAACCCACTAATATGTGCATTATTAGCCTGAGCATCAAGGGAATGTTTGACAAATATACGGGCACACACAACTCTCTCGCTGCCACCGACATCCCTTTATCATATAAGAGCTAGGGCAGTGTTCAAAGTGCATCAAAAGCAAATAGTGGTCCTGTGCTACAATGTAAAAAAGAGCCCTTTTTAATATGGAGTACGTACTCCAATCCCTGCATATTCGCCTTGTTTTGTATATAAGTCTATCTCTGCATACACCATTTACAATATGCGTGTATCTTTATTTATATAGCGCCAGCCATGTACACAGCGCTTTACAGCAGTAACACACGTGACATAATAGGAATAAGCGCTTCAACATAAAAGTAACATTAGGAAAAGGAGTTCCTGTCCCGAAGAGCTTACAATCTAAGTGGTAAAGACATACAATACAATAACTAGGGAAAACATACAAACACAGTAGGGGGTGTTATGGTAAGTGCGTTTGCAAGGGGTCATGGTAAATGCATGAGATGTGTAGTCACATCAGTCAACGGAGCTACTCATATGCTTCATTAAAGAGGTGTTTTAAGATGGGCCTTAAAAAGGTGGAGAAAGAGGGTGCTAGTCAGATATTGAGGGGAAGGGCAGTATTGGGGAAAGGTTTTAGGTGAGAGAGGGCTTTTGACACAAAAAGGAGTAGACAGAAGACATCCTTGAGAAGAACGCAAGAGTCAGACAGGCGTATAGCGAGAAATTATGGCTGAGATGTAAGGAGGGGCAGAGGAGTGTATAGCCTTAAAAGAGAAGAGAATTTTGTAAGTAATACTGGATTTAATAGGAAACAGGAGAGAGATTTCAGTAGGAGTCAGTTTTAGGAGAGAGTAAAGCGGTTCTAGCGCAACATTTAGGATAGATTGTAGGGGAGACAGATGAGCGGTAGGAAGGCCGGACAGTAGAAGGTTTCAATAATCGAGACGGGAAAGAATGAGGGCCTGAGTTAGAGTTTTAGCAGTAGAGTGACAGACTAAATTGCGTATTTTTGCAGTGTTATGAAGGTAAAAGTGACAGGTTTTAGCTACATTATGAATGTGATGGAGGAACCTAGCCAGGGTGCTTGTGATACTGGGTGTACGAAAGTCCTGCTAACAGTAATGTAGAAGGGGGCTGTATGGCCAAGCTTGGGAGGAAGTTTGAGTTGGTGGAGGGCCATCCAGGATTATATACTGGAGAGAGATTCAGAGACTTTGGTCTGTGCTGCAGGAGTAAAGTCGGGGTTGAAAAGTAGATATGTGTCATCAGCATAGTGGTGATATTTGAATCCAAGAGATCTGATAAGGTCACCTAGAGAGAATGTGTAGAGATAAATAAGAGGTCCCTGGACATACCCCTGGGCAAAGCCCACAGAGAGGTTGAAAAAGGAGGAGGAGGTGATCTCAAACAAGACACTGAAAGTACAATGGGAGAGGTAAGAAGACATCCAGGATTGAGCTATATAATGGATATCAAGAGTGTGGAGAATGTGAAAGAATGTGGTCCACAGTATCATAGGTTGCAGAGAGATTGAGTAATATTAGGAGGGAGTAATGACCTCTGTCTTTGGCAGCATGGAGGTTATTCATTATTTTGGTGAAGGCTGTTTCGGTGGAGTGAGCAGTGTGGAAGCCAGATTGTAAAGGGTCTAGGAGAGAATAGGAGGTAAGAAAATATAGCAAGCGAGAGAATACAAGGCATTCAAGGAGTTTAGAGGCAAAAGGCAGGACGATAGTTAGAGAGACAGGTAGGGTCAAGTTTGCTGCTCTTGAGTAAAGGTATAACTGCTGCGTACCTAAAGGAGGTGGGAAAGGTATTCGATCTGAGGGAGGAGTTGAAAATATGTGTGAGTATAGGGATTAGAGTAGGAGAGGAGATGGGAGGGAATGGGGTCAGACGGCAAGAGGGAGAGGAGATCAGCAGTGACATGTCCTCCTCTGTGTCCGAGAAAAACAAAGAGTTGAGGAAGGCAAGTGGAGAGGTAGGAAGAGGTGTAGAATGCGAGGAGGATACAGAGGGGATGTCTTGCCGAATTGAATCCAGCTTTGTCTTAAAATAGTCAGCAAAGTCCTGAGGTGAAATGGAAGAAAAACAGGTAACATGCAGTGGTCTGAGTAGAGAATCAAAGACAGAGAAGAGTCTGCGTGGGTTAGACTTGTGAGTGTTGATTAGTGAAGAAAAGTAGGTTTGTTTAGCCTGTGAGAGGGCAGCGTTGAAACAGAATAGGATACATTTGTAGTGAAGGAAGTCCGTGAAAGTATGAGATTTCCTCCAGAGGCGTTCAGGGTAACGAGTGCAGGAACAGAGCATGCGTGTGGCAGTTTAGCCAGGGTCTGGGGTTAAAATGTCGAGAACGGGAGAGAGAAAGAGGGGCATGCAGATCAAGAAAGGAGGATAGGGCAGAGTTGTAGTTCCTGACCAGGTTGTCAGTTTGTAGCAGAGCAGAGAGGAGAGGGAGGAGCGCAAAGTGGAGTTAAGAGCCAGTATTTTAATGAAACGCGGGTCTCTGCAGAAACAAGGCTAGATGAAGGTGAAGAAGAAGAGAACTGAGAGTGTGAATGAGATGGTCAGAGAGAGGAAAGTTTCTGATGGTCAGAAAGGGAAATTGAGAAATTGGAGACAGATGTTTTTTTGTGAAAACAGGTCCAGGTAGTGGTCATCCTTGTGGGTGCTGGTTGCAGTCCACTGTTGAAGGCCAAAAGAGAAAGTTGGAGAGAAAACGGGAAGCCCAAGGGAGAGAGGGGTCATCAATATGGCAGAATGAAAGAGAGCCAGGATTCAAAAGTCAGAGAGAGACAGAGGGCATGAGTAGAGGTAGGTGGGCGATAGTTGAACCCCACCTGGACAGGGCGAGGGGAAAAAAGCTAGCCACTGTGAGTGTCAAAGGAAGGAAATGAAAGAAAGGTATAGGAAGGGTTTGGTAACGGCAGATTGAGGAGAGGAGCCCCATGCATCCACCCCCGCCATCAGGGTGTGGAGTGTGGGAGGCAGGCCACCGTAAGAGAGGGCAGCTTCCAGTGACTAAGAGAGCCAAGTCTCAGTTATAGCTAAAAGGAGCAGAGTGGGAGAAAGAGAAGTTATGTACAGGCAGGATAATAATATAAATTATAGCAATAAACTACAGCGCACTTGTTTGTACCTGACTTCCAAACAGGTCTCATGTCAGAAAAAAAAAAAAATGACTGTATCCCATAAAAAAAGATGAAACAGCATGTTTCGAAATAAGAGAAAGTTGCAGTATCTTTGATGTTTCACAAATAAACCACATGCCGAATTAATTGTGAGTAGAGCTCTACTAAGTTTTTTCCAAGCTATTTTGTTTATGGGGGCAATAACCACTATATTTTCCTTGTAGAAATTTTAAGCGATGGCCACACATTAAAGTTGTTAAACCCACTGTTAATTTACATTGCCACAAATATTGTTATTTTTTTAAAGCTGTGGTACTCATTACTGGTGTTCAATTATTATAGTAAGCATTATTATGTACCCATACATCAAATTGGGAAAGGAGTTCAGAAAAGGTTGATTAGTTTTAGTTACTTCTGCCTCCCGAATAGGGTAAAAAAATAAATAAAACAAATATGTAAAGTGTCAGAGAAGGAGGGGATGGAGGAATGAAAAAAAAATGGAGGCTGGATGTTGGCGTCGTGATCAATATCAACACACTTTGGCAGAAAGGAGAGAAAGCATTATTAGAACTGTGTATAATGAATTAGCCCAAAGATCTCACGTGAGTGCAGGTCGAGAGAGCAGGAATGGAGCTCACACCCCTGCACATTCTAAATCAGTCCCTTAAGAACTATGCATTGCTACTTGGCACAGCCTCGACTGTGCTAGAATGTCCTTTATTTCCGATGCCTCGATCCAGTCTCCTCCCGTATCCACAAATAGCTACACTACAACGAATTTATGGGCGGTTAACCGGTCCCAGCTTCATTTCAACAAAAACATAAAACATCACATTGAATGAACCAGGGACCCAGACAGCTCTCTCCGCTATCATAATAAGAGCCTGAGGGAAACCCACGACTCGTACCTTACATCGCCACTAGCCCCCCAGGCCACACGGCTCATAAAACCTCACACCAGAAGGACACTCCGACGGCCGTCACAGCCAGGTATAACTGTGCCTTCCCCATACATATGGGGAAGGCTAATCCAGCAAGCCAAATTAGAAAGCAGGGCACTATGGTTTTCTGCAAAAACAAAACTATTTATTTAGCCAATGTTCCAACGTTTCGACATATACAACTGCCTTTCTCAAGTGTAGATGCCAGGAATCTCCAGAAATCCATGCTTTGATGGTGCAACTACCTGAACAATAACAAATGACAGCAAACTCCAACTCCGTTAACACTCCATACAAGGCCCAACAACCCGTAAAGTGCCCGATGACCACGTGCCCAATATCCTAAACGCCTCATCCCCTAACACCAGTCTGGCAACTTCTGATTCTGCCCCAATCCGGTATGAATGTGAACGTATCAGAAACCCACCCATTCTCACCTTCTCCAAGCAACCCTGCAAAACCCTTGTGAACAGGGTCAGCCTCATGTACTAGAAATACCCCCTCTCCATGAAGGTCTGCTTAGCAAGTAAGCCCTTACTTGCTTCACTGGACAAATTGTGCTACTCACTAAGCAACTCAGAGAAACTCGCATCCCCTTCCCCGCCTGATCCGTCTTTGGCGTCCTGATCATGAAGAAAGGAGGAGAGAGTCCTGATTACAGTTAACATGCTGGAAAAGATAGTGGGGGGGGGGGGGTTACAATGGAGGTATGGTTTTGCCGTAGGAGGCAAATTTATTCAGTGTGGCTTTCTGCTTGGTATTTTTTTGGTGCATTACATATTAGTGAGGTCATCTTTGGTTCTAAGGGAGTGGTGTGGATGGGGGGGGGGAGGTGTAGTAGTGGATGTAGCGAGACTCGGAAGGTAGCTTCGCCACCAGTCACGTGCTCCCTTCCCGCAAAGTCTCTCCATTTTCCCCAAGCCCACTCATATGCAGACCACAGTCACAAGTTCCATTACTGCTCCACTGCCAACATCCCAGTGGGTACGGCTCCTCCGTCACCTCTGCATCTGGTACCAGCTCCCGAAACACAGAGAAGACAAGGCATTTGCAAAAACGATCATTCTCTCTCTCTCTGTCTCCTGCTGCTATGGAATGCCGAGGTTCAGCATTCCCTAGCAGCAGGAGACCGATAGAGAGAATGATCGTTTTTGCTTCACAGACTAAGGATTGTTCAACAGTTCAAAATGTGGGGTTCCCTTTCCTCAGGGAAGGCCATCCAAGGTCTGGGGTGCTTTAGCTCAGGCACCTGGGTCTCACTGGTTTAGACAGCAGTCTCCCTATGACTTGGAAAGCACTGAAACAGTGATCGTTCTGGTGTTTTAAAACACCTCAACGAGGCAACTGGGGCCTGGTTAATTATACAGCTTCTCTCAGGCTGGGTTTTAACTAGGTCCCTGCTGGACTGCAGACCTAAAACATAAAGACTGCCATGCATAACATTGACTTTAGACGATTCCCCCTGTCACACACCTCCTCGTTTTTATATAGTTTGGGCCATGCACAGCTGAAGCCTGACCATCCACCCCTTCTCGAGAGAGAGGAAATCTGCATTCGCGTTTTCCTTTCCCGGGCTGTGCTAAATTGTGAATGAGAAGGGCCATATACCACCTTGTAAGCCTCACGTTGGAGTCCTTCATTCTATTTAACCACTTTAGAGGAGCGTGGTCTGCACACAAAGGTAAAGTTGACTCACGCAAGATAATGTCTAAAGGATTCAATTGCCCACTTCACAACGTTGCATTCTTTTTCTATTAGAGTAATTTATCTCCCCGTGGAATAATTTTCGACTCAGGAACAGAATTGTTCCCTCAAATTGTTGGGACAGGACTGGAGGCAGTTCTCTCTCTGAGGTATCGGTCTGTACCTCAAAGGTTTTTTTTAAAGTCTGGGCTTTTAAGAATGGGACCTTGTGATAAACACCTTTTCACCTCTTCAAAATGCCCTCTGGCACTCTTTTGACCATACAACAGAGGCCCCCTATATTGTGAGGTCTGTTAGGGGTGCAGTAACTTTAGAATAGTTGGGGATGAACCACCGATAGTACCCTGTTTAGCCGAGTAGAGTGTACCTGTGTTTTTGTCTGCTGGTTTGGCACCTCTTTCAGAACTGCTATGTTACTGGCTAGTGGCCTTCCTTTACCACCCCCAACAGCATAGCCGAGGTACTTTGTAGAGGTCTTTTCCAAGCCACACCGCTAAGGGTTTGCGATGAGCCCTGCCTCTCAAAGGATTTAAGAACTGCTCTCGATCTATTTAAGTGAGCCCGCCAATGGTTACTGTAGATTACTATATAATCTAGGTATGCTATGGCATAAACCCTATGAAGCCATAACACTTTGTCCATGAGCCTTTGGAAGGTGGTTAGGGGTCCATGCAGATGGAAAGGCATTGTCACAAATTGAAACAACCCTCAGGTTGTGGCAAAGGCCGTTTTTGGTTTAGAGTCCTCCTCCAAATGTATTTACCAATATCCTTTGGTGAGGTCCAGCGTAGATATGTACTCTGCCCTGCCAAGGGAGTCTAGTAATTAGTTCATCCTTGGCATTGGGTAAGCATCAAACCAGGATATGGCATTTACCTTCCGAAGGACCACACAAAACATCACCTTTTCATCTGGTTTAGGGATCATTACAATTGGGCTACACCATTCGCTACATGATCCCTCAATCACTCCCAGATTTAGCATCTCTTGCACTTCCTTTTCTACCAGGGCTTTCCGGTAACCTATAGGGGCGGGACCATATTTTCACACCAGGTTTGGTCTCTATCCTGCGTGACACTAGATTTGTGTTCCCCGGGAGATCTGAAAACACATTGTTAAACTGGTTTCATAATTCTACCAACTTGATTCGCTCTTCGGAAGTTAACTGTGTTCCCATAGGCATTTTGTTGGCCTTAAAATGGGTTGCCCGTTGGAGGATGAAGCCATAGATGCACTTTCTCCTCCGTCGGGTGGATGGACAGAGATCTCTGCACCTTCCACGGTATCAGCAAGTCTACATGGTAAATTTGTTTACGATGTAAAAACAGATAGATATATACAGATAGATGTAGCTCCCTGTGTATGACAAGCAACACTTGAGCCCCCTAGCAGGTTCCTCTCCATGGAAATGTGACTATGATGAGCCAGTAGGGAGGCTGGTAAAGGAGGAGGGAGAGTGAGTTTTAAGACTGGGGCAGTCATGACAGTGCAGAGCTGAGAGAGTGAGGCTCAATCTAGAGCCTCCTGTGAAACGGGACCTGCACACATCCCACGTGGACACTGCAGGGCTGATTAACGGAGTGTTCAGCTGCGGAGAGCCGGAGCTTGGAGAGAGACTTCCGGAGGGGATTCCCTGAAGGGTCATAGGAACCGTGATACCACAATACAAGCTTTGCGAAGTACAGGCCTACAGCCTACAATGCACATGACAATCCACGAGCGCCAACGGTGAACTGATACTACGAGGCCTGGACTCCCTCAGGATTGGTAGTCCGATTACATTAACTATAACACACACAACGCTTAGGTGAACTGTAATGATACAAGTTGTATTGTGCCTTGTATCTAGTGATCATATTCCTGATGATCACGTGGTTACTGGTTATCTGTTTGCTATATTTACATATCCTATACATAAACCTGTTATATACACCCAAGTGTTGTGTCCCCTTTACAGGCCCCACGCACATGTGGCGACTAATATTGGTATAAGGACTAAGGACCCCGCCTCAGAATTAGGCATATAGTCAGAGGTATAATAAAAGGAGAGGGGTCACACACACACACACACACACACACACACACACACAGTTTGTCTGTCCAGTCTCAAGCAAAAATACATACATATAAAGCACGTGTGTAACTGTACATGTGTACACATGTGGGTGCTGCTGACCTCCTCAGCACTGCTTTCTATACGTTCTAAGCAGCTTCCCTCTCTCTCTACCTCTCTCTCTCCCTCTCATGCTGGAATTTGTTTAGTAATCTGCATTTTGAACATGTCTTCTAAATAGGGATTCCCAGGATTATTCTCAGCGGTCATAACGTGCACGATGCCAGCTGTAAATCCTTTAGAATTGGATTATGCAATCCGAGATCACAGCGGAAGTCCTAGTTTTGGGAGCAGCGTGGACATGTGGTGGGACAGAGGGGGAGATCTAAAGGACCATCTGTCTGTGCAGTTATTGTACGATTCAGTCTCCTTCAGGATGTACATGCTTAAAAAGACAGCCGCTGGCCCGTCATGTGCAGGTTGAATGATGGGTGTTCAAAGCAAGAGAACAGAAATAGAATTACCCACATCTCCCAGACACCCACTTCATCACTTCCACTTCCTGTTCTTTGTACACGTGTTCACTCAGTTTTCTTTTTTTGCTTTTGGAGGTCCATGTTAAAATGGATTTGAAGCAAAAAGTGACACTGTGTGCTCATTTGCATGTCATTTCCCAGAATCCCTTGCTGCAGTGGAGGCATTGTATGTTAGGAGATAATGGTGAAAAGCAGGGGTGCAGACCCGTCTGAGACATGAATGTGGTATTTTTATTTGCTATTTTTTTCTTAAGAAAGTAATAGAGTGAGAGAGAATGAGAGGGACAATGAGAGAGAGAGAGAGAGAGAGAGAGAGAGAGAGAGAGAGAGTGAGGGGGAGGAGAGGGGTTGTATTTATTTCGGGGATGGGTTTGTATGTATTTGGGGTGTGAGGGCATTTGTATGTATTTGGGGAGTGTGGGTTGTATGTATTTGGACGGGTGTGTTTTTTTGTATTTTGGGAGGGGTTGCAGGTGGGGGGGGGGGAAGGATTGTGGGTGAGAGTGGGTGTGTGGGGGAGGGGGGGGGGGGGAAGAGAATGAGTGTGAGTAGGGGGGATTGAGGAAGCAGGATTACAGCGAGGGGTAATTGATGGAGGGGAGGTAAGTGAGAGAAGAGAGGGGGTGTAAGAGGGGGAGTGAGTGAGGAAGAGAGGGGGTAAGAGTGAGATGGTGGGGTGAGAAATACATGGGAAGAGGGGGGAAATAGAGAAGGCTTGCGAGGTGTGAAATGGGGGGGGGGAGCTCGCAAGACCACCGACACAGGGTGGAGGGGGCCCCGGTCGTAACTGTAGTCCTGGGCCCAGGGAAATCTGTTGGCATCCCTGGGCGAGAGGTGACAGGATGAGGAGAGGGGCGACAGGAGGAGGAGAGAGAGAAAATGGGGGGGGGGGGCGGGAGAGAGAAAGGGAATGGGGGGAAGGGGGAGAAGAAGAGGGGGGGAAGAGACAGGAGAGAGAGAGAATGGGGGGAGGAGATTAGAGGAGAACGATGGGGAGAGAGAAAGAGAATGGGGAGGAGGGATAGAGAGAGGGGAGATGGGGGA
The DNA here is from genome assembly GCA_036426205.1 of Ascaphus truei. NCBI lineage: Eukaryota > Metazoa > Chordata > Amphibia > Anura > Ascaphidae > Ascaphus > Ascaphus truei. The sequence goes on along the minus strand of WSYH01000034.1, from coordinate 363,908 downwards.
GGGAGAGAATGGGGGTGGGAGGGAGAGAATGTGGGAAGAGAGAGAGAGAGAATGGAGGGAGGGACAGAGAATGGAGGGAGGGACAGAGAGAGAGAATGGGGGAGGGAGGGAGAGAATGTGGGGAGAGAGAGAGAATGGGGGGATGGAGAGAGAGAGAGGATGGGTGGAGGGAGAAAGAGAATGGGGGGATGGAGAGAGAGAGAGAGGATGGGTGGAGGGAGAGAGAGGATGGGGGGATGGAGAGAGACAGAGAGAGAGAGGATGGGTGGAGGGAGAGAGAGAATGAGGGTATAACAAAAAAAATAATGTGAACGTTTATTGTGCATGGGGAGGGGGGCGCAAGACTAAAGGTTCTCCTAAGACACCAAATACCCTTGCACCGGCCCTGAGAAAGAGTTCAAGCAAGAGGGAGAAAGGGAGAGAATGAGAGTGAGTGACCGAGAGAGCAAAAATAGATATGCAGATGCTTTCTCCTATTAACATATATACACGTTGGCAGAGCTTTGAAGCAGATAAGGAGCAAGTGGCAATTACTTCTTTCTAAGGAGCTGGATTTCTCTCTCGTTTCCCTAAAGACAGACGAGAAATCAGATGTTCAGCAATAAGAACTCGCTGCTCTGTGTAATTCCCACTGCAAGTTGGGCTGGGCGAGGAACATGGAACACATGGGTTTTCTGGACATGTTGAAAGCACCGTGTTTGGATCTAAAAGAGCATTTCCTGCTGCAGTCTACAATGCTACCTCTAGCAGGGACTTAGCCCTGTTGAAGAAACTCTCTCTAAAATCCCGCAGGGATCTGGTTAAGTGCAGCAGGCAATTAACCAGACTCCACCTGGCCAATTAAGTCTGTAAAGAAAAGCCTGCTGTTTCCAACAGGAGAGAGATTTTCCTCAGTACACAAGGGTGCCGACAAGAGGAAAGAGGTCTTGAGCAGAAAGGCTCTGCTGAGATCAAGACACCCAGACACCTATATTCCTGGACACAGGGGACCCAGAAACCTACCAGAGACTGACATGAAGGGCCACCTGCTTTAAGGTATCTCCTGAGACTTTGGGGAATAGGCTGGTAATGGGATTATCCCTCCAGCCCTGGAGAAAGGGACGGGGGAAGTAAGTTAGCCCTTACACAGGGATAGGTGTTTGTTGTTGTTGTATATTTGTGTTTGCTGTGCTATATTAAGGAACAGGCAATAAAGCCTTATATTAATTTCACCTTAAAAACGGTCTCCATTGCGTACCTCTGCACACGTCTCTTACACCAACCATTAAAGTTACCATATTTCTGGAAGGCTGAACCATGGCAGTTTCACGTGAGCCAGGAATGGGGCTTTCACCAACAATGTCACGTGTAACATTGTATTTAGCAGAACACAGAGAGGGTGATGTATCAAGGCAAGTTCCGAGCAAGGAAGAAAAGTCCTCCATGGCGCTGGAATCTCGATGCTTCTGACGTAGTTCTCCCGCCAACATATGGGATGAAACAATGACAAAATGTTCATTGATACACAATCATAAAATGCGTACAATCACCTCTGTGCACTTCTGGGCGTTGTGCTTACACCCTATTGACAAGGATGTTTGATCTGTGAGATCTATTAAGGATATTAACCCCGATAGGTACACCTACACCTCTGTGCAAAGTTGGCTTGTATATTGGTGAATATGTAACTTTAACTTAACTTCTAATAGCTCAGATCTTCTTCTGTAGGAATAGGGTAACCTCACAAGCCATGTGAAAAAACAGATGAAAAAGACCATAGGGCAAATAACGTATGAAGTTCAGAGCAAAACTGAAGTCAAATGCATTATTTTCTCTGTATCAAGGTCTCTGCTTATTTATTTGCCTGAGTGTCAGTAGGAGAAGTTACATGACGCAGATTATAATGAGATGTTGTATCTGTGTCTGAGTACATTTGTTATATTATATTTGCATCCAAAAAAATCCGCCATGTCTGAAGTAGACCAAACTCTTCATGGTAACAATCTATAGATGTAGCCAGCGAATACCATGGAAAACAGACTGTGGCATTTCCCGGAAGTGGTCCTGTATCAAAAGGCTTTCCCCCCGCGGCTCCCGGGAAGAGGAGTCTGGTTTCATCTGTACATCCCTCTTAGGAAACGCAATTACATTTGACGTGAACACAAAACAGGATATGGAGCAATGCATTAATACAAACTGGCATTCACGCTTTCTCTGCGTTGATACAACAGCCCTATAGTTTGGTGATTATAACATGATTTTTACACTGTCTACATTCCTCGTGCTTCTGTATAGACCTTTTCAAACAAGGGTTGTCCAATATAGTCCGGTACATTTGGGAACTTTGATGAGGAGCTCTTGTTATAAAATAGAGACAACAATAATACGCCCCTAACACTGCAAAGCATATATTTGGGGTTTGTAACAGGAACTTACTGTATCATGGTTTGAGAGAAACTGCCTCTAAATCCAGCAGCGAACTGGTTAATTGCACACAGGCAATCAATCAACCAGACTCCACCTGGCTGATTAGGACTTTGAGAAAAGCCTTATGTGAGAAACAGGAGAGATTCCTTAGCTCACATTTGGGCTGACAGAAGGAGAGCACAGGTGCCTGCACACAGACACTGTCTTGAGCACAAAGACTGTGCTGAGATCAAGACATCCAGACATCCAGAGACCTATATTTCCTGGACACAGAGAACCCAGGAACCTGCCAGAGACTGACATGGAGGGCCACCTGCTTAAGGTACCTCCTGAGACTTTGGGGTGATAGGCTGGTAATGGGAATACCCCTCCAGTCCTGCAGATAGGGTCTGGGGAAGTAAGTTAGCCCTTACAAAGGGATAGGGGTTTGTTATGTTGTTGTTTTTGTATGTTTTGCCTGGATAAACGAACAGGCTCAATAAAGCCAAGATATCATTGCACCCAAATCGGTCTCCATTATATGTACCTCTGCACACATCTCTTACAGGATTATTTATCCAATTATCTATGCTGCATATCTGGAGCAAAAGTAAAGCCTCAAACTTTATTATAGAGGGGGAAAACAAAACATGTTGACGCTAAACTGAGGCATTTTCATCTTGCCTCTATGTATCAAAGCATTTTGCTCCTATTTTGCCCCATCTGCCCCAGCTTGCACCTTGGGGAGTGTCACTAGGTGTTGTGGGGGAGTTACAAGGTGCACAGATGATAATGAGATGTATCAAAGTCTGCGTCTCTACCCCAGTTTGCAGTTTGGGGGGTGTCAGCAGGAGAAGTTAGGGAGAAATTACATGGGGCGCAGATTATAATGAGATGTATCACATTCTGCGTCTCTGCCCCAGTTTGCACCTTGAGGAGAGTCAGTAGGAGGAGTTGGGGAGGAGTTACAAGGTGCACAGATTATAATGAGATGTATCACATTCTGCGTCTCTGCCCCAGCTTGCACCTTGGGGAGAGTCAGTAGGAGGAGTTGGGGGGGAGTTACATGGTGCACAGATTATAATGAGATGTATCACATTCTGCGTCTCTGCCCCAGCTTGCACCTTGGGGAGAGTCAGTAGGAGGAGTTCGGGGAGGAGTTACATGGTGCACAGATTATAATGAGATGTATCACATTCTGCGTCTCTGCCCCAGCTTGCACCTTGGGGAGAATCAGTAGGAGGAGTTGGGGGGTGTTACATAGTGCACAGATTATAATGAGATGTCACATTCTGCGTCTCTGTGCCCCAGCTTGCACCTTGGGGAGAGTCGGTAGGAGGAGTTGGGGGGGAGTTACATGGTGCACAGATTATAATGAGATGCATCACATTCTGCGTCTGCCCCAGCTTGCACCTTGGGGAGAGTCAGTAGGAGGAGTTGGGAGGAGTTACATGGTGCACAGATTATAATGAGATGTCACATTCTGCGTCTCTGCCCCAGTTTACACCTTGGGGGAGAGTCAGTAGGAGGAGTTGGGGGAGGAGTTACATGGTGCACAGATTATAATGAGATGTCACATTCTGCGTCTCTGTGCCCCAGCCTTTTCCCCTTTTATTTGCCCCAAAAGTCTCCATATCTGAAGGGACGTTAGTCTAAGATTCAGCATCAGCTGTAAGAAACTGTTCCTACTGTATTACACAGCTCTTCTCGCTACGTTGTATATAGACCCCATTGCTTTCAATACGATATTTGTATTTGATCTTTTTTTGCCCATGAATTCAACAAAGAAACCATTGACACAACCCACAGATTATGTAACTGCACCGTGTTCATTTAATAGTACTGTAACATTGCCTTGATACATAGGGGGTAATGTATCAATAAAAAGAAACTAAATAAAAAATAGTTTGCACCTCTTTCTGCTTGCGTCTGCATCTAATAAAATAATATACTACATGTGTGAAAGAGGGGGTGATGTATCATTGTAAAGAAAGTGCTAACAGAAGTGTTTCTTAAAGCATTGCTCCATTTTCTGCTTGTGTTTGCATCAAATGTAGCCAGACATTAAAATAAAGTTATGGTGGGTAAAAAAAAGTGCCAAAAACCCTCCACCGTACTGTGTAATGCAGCAGGCGTAAGCTTATAGGTGTCCATGTTAAAATGGATAAGTAGTAAAAAGTCACACACTGTGCTCATTTTTCATATCTTTACCCAGAATCCCTGGCTGCAGTGAAAGCATTGTTTGCCAAGCGATAATGGGGAAAGACAGGGTTGCAGACCTGCCTGGTACATGCAAACGTATCCCTAAGGGATATTTTTAATGCTGTACATTAAATGCCAGGCGGAACTTACTAATTGATATAAACGGTCGGCTAAAACCATTAACACCACTTCAGGCTTGGCGGGCTATGACGCAAATTCCTCCCCAACTCAAATACAAAGAAGACGCACATAGTGAAGTATGTAAAATATATATATATATATTGTTAGGGTAAGATATCTGCGTACATCAGATCAAATAATAATCAGCATTTCATGTGCAATGACATGGGTTACCCGACGTCACACAGCCACCGCTGGGCCGCAGGATTTCCACTTTGCTGCCTTTAGGAATATCTTTGTCCGGGAGCACACCACCATGGCACTTGGGGAACACCCTCCGCTCGTCTCCAGGGTCCAAGTAAGGAGCCTTTTCAGGTCAGGGCCGTCGAGAACCGCCGCTCCGTCTGGCTTGCCGCCGATGGGGCGCCCTCAGGGGTCAGAACTATTGAAATCACCGCCGGGCTAGTTCATCAAGGGATCCCTGCACTTTGCTGTTTCTTGCACTATGCCTTTAAGGAGGCTGGACGTCCTCCAAGAAGCAATTCCCTTGTGGATGTTACCTTGTGCTCTGGACTCTACCTCCTCGATTCTTTCCATGTTCATGTTCCTAGTTCCATGTTCCTGTTCCTAGTTCCTTTCCAGACTCCTGTGCTGAAGCGTTGGCTTCCAGCAACCCCCGCGTTGGTGCCTGAGAGCGCGCGCACTCCCGCTCTGCTGTCAGAGCGTGCGCGCACATGCAGCTGGATCACTCGTGTCTCTGAGCCAGGCACCGCACCTCCGGACGCATCGCGCATTCTCATGCGCGCGGCGCAGTCACGTGACTATGTGCGCCGATCCCCAGCTGCGCGGCAACTCACTCCCATTCGTGTCCCCTGCGGCCTCCCCACCTCGCTAACGGGTCCTTCACTTTCTCTCTCGCTTGTGTGGAGAGCACAAGCGTGACAGTATCTCAGCTCTTTTGGGGAATAAAGGATTAGAAAATAGAAACCCCTCCAGTGCTCAAGAGGTTACGTTCCGAAGTGAAGAGAGACGATGAGCAGCGAGTTGCAGGACTTCAGCAGAGCAGGGGTTAAGTAGTCTCTGGTTGAAATCCGGATATACGGGATGCTATTATCCTGCTGTTATTGAGCCTATAGAGATTTGCACAGTGCCCATGTTTAATGCACACTGTCATTAGCAGACAAGATGATTGAGATCAGTAAACTCCGGGGGATTCAGAGGAAGGTGATGCCAGGCATTCTGTGTTCGGGAATTAAAGGTGCAGTTCAACTCATCAACACAAATTACTTGTATTGCCTAAATTACATTTAATTTCCCATCACACGTCATAATTAATTCCTCCACAAATCTCCCTTTTTAAATAGATGAGTGGACTGTCCATGCCAAATAATGTCTAATCCTTTTTCCCCCATATATATAGCGCTGGCAGTGAACATAGCGCTGTACATTGATTTTATTTGTTGGGCATAATGAGCCACTGCACCATAGAGCTTACAATCTAATGTTTTGTGCCCCTGAGGGAGATAAAGTAACTCGCTAAAGTCACACAGGGAGCTGGCATTGGGATTCACACCAGGTTCAACCACCTCAAAGGCAGTATCTGTACCGCTAAGCTACTTCTTCAGTCTTCCATTTCCAGAGGGAAGTTTAAAAATGGCCTCCGCTGGGAAGTTTACACTCGGAAAGCATTTCAAACATTTCTTTGGGAAAAACAGTGGAAGGAATAATGGGTAAGGTGGTAAATGGGTAAGGTGGTAAATGGCTAAGTGCTCTCGCTAGATTGCAGGCGCGATAGATGTGGATAGGTGAGATTGCATCTGCAGAGGAGCCAGCATTGCCATGCAGGTGATGAAGGGGTTAACCTGAGGGATTGGCACCCAGCAAAGAATCAATTGGATTAACCCCCTCAGTACCGGAGGGGCTAGAAACACATTGCTTTGCACTGGCACCGAAAAGGTGTTCCACCCCCTCTCCCCCCAAAAAAAGAGAGACCCACCAACATTTGATTATATACGTCCTTCGCTTCGGATTAAGCCACCTGTGCTGAAGCAGGGGTATCTTTAATGCTTGACCTATTGGCACTTGAGGACTGGAGTTGGCCAAGCTGGTAGAAACAATGAATGGGGTTGAAAAGGTGCCTGCAGTAGGATTATGGGGTTTATTCATCAAAGTTTTAAGGCTGAACAATAGCGTCAAATTGGAGCCAAAAGCAGCACCAGATTGATCAAAGGAAATGACTTTCGGGTCTATGCATCAGCGCAGAGATAAGTATATTTGGACGCATCGCTCCATTTATGGAGCAGCGCCGTGGCATATGTAAGAACTGTCTCCTACATCTGATGCAGAATTTCCGATATGGAGGATTTAGGTGAGAGGGGGGCAATCAAAGGGGAAAAGAAACGCAGAATGTGATACAACTCATTATAATCTGTGCACAGCAGCGAATTTCAAAGTCCTCCGCCCCTAGGCACTTAGCTGTTGTGGTCGGCTCCTTACCTGCCACCCCCCTCCCATGCCGACACCCCCCCCCCCCCCCGAGCTGCTGGGACAGTGAGGGAGACCCGCCGCTGGGGAGAGCCAGGGCTCGACGTCCGAGCCCCCCACAGCCACCGGTCCCAGCCTGATCATCCCCAAGGTAGATTAATGTATTTGGAGGTGTTATGTAGGGTTGCCAGGTGTCCGGTATTGAACCAGACTATCCTGTGTTTGGACACTCTGTCCAGTAAAAAATATGAGGTACTGTAATACTGGACATGTATGTGTCCGGTATTACCTCCCTGACATAGTGACCTGACGCACCTTTCACCATTGAGTCCAGTATTTTTGGAGAAGCCACCTGGCAAATATATATATATATCACATGTACCCCCACCCTCTGGAAGATACTGCTTCAGTTACAAGGTATTGTGGTGCGGCATACCTGTGAGGGTCCAGGAGGGCTCAGCTGTCTGCGATGGGATGGAGACCAGGACAGGCTTTTGATGATCTGATGTTCTTTCACTCAGGATGGTTAGCGCCTCCAGGATGTGCAGAGATCAGTCCCCACCAAAGCATAATTCTTTCCTTCCCTTCTGCCCAGGGACTGACACTCAGGCAGGATTATAATAAAAGCAAAGGGGACTTTATTGGCAGTCAGTGCAGTTGTTAATCATACAGCGGATGCAGGGGTCTCAGAGGATCCCAGGCCTCTGGATGGTGCTTGCTCTAGCATTGTGGAGCCTCTTCTATAACCAACTAGCCCACGAGGGCTGAGTGGCCTCTCCCTCCCAGCCGGGAGGAGACAGCACACACTTCCACTCCTTAGGAAGGGTGGAAGCAGACTGACTACAATTTGTCACTTCCTCTCTGAACAACCAGAAGGGGAGGGCTCAAGGTCTGTACCCGGATAGGCTGTACACATACCATGAGTTGCCATCACTTCTGTCACTCAGATAGTAGCATGAGGGGGGTCAAATGTCCACAGGATGGCCTGTCACAGCCTGTAGTTACAAAGGACTTGCTGAACGTGACAGGGGGTAGAGAGGCAATCGGGACCAGCTCTGTTATATATAGGGTGACCAGATGTCCCGGTTTAGCCGGAACAGTCCCGGGTTTTAGTGCACTGTCCCGGTTTCCAATTAATTAGCAAAATGTCCCATTTTTTTGTTGCGGTCCCAGTTTTTAGTGCTGCAGGAGATGGATGCCGGCTACGGAGAGCGGAGGATCCCGTTTGCAGAGAGCGGAGGATGCTGGCTGCCCTCCTGGGCGGGGGGCGGAGATTGCAGGTGAGTTGCAGCTGAATGCCAGACGAGGGACGGAGATCTGACAAGGATGTTGGGTGGAGGCAGTGATAGCAGGAGAATGCTGGGCTGTGATCGAAGGATGCCTTGCGGGGGGCGAAGTTTTGATGAGGTGCTGCTGCAAGCCGGGCCCTCCCCTTCTCTCCTCCAGTATAGCAGGGCCCTCCCCTTCTCTCCTCCAGTATTGCAGGGCCCTCCCCTTCCCTCGGCACCGCCCCTCCCTTCCTTCGGCTAAGGCCCCGCGACCTCAGACCACGCGCCAGCACTGCAGACAGGCGGCGCGTGGAGGCACTTGACTGCTATCTGCGGCCTGTAGGGAGCGGGAGGGCGTGGCTCAAAACGGGTCGGGTGGGCACGACAATGACGTCGGGGGCGGGCCATCACACTGTCTGTGTCAGGGGTTCCCTCCCCCGCCTCCCCCCCGTGCATCTGCTGACACTGCAGACACAGAGTATGAGGAGAGAGTCTGTGGGAGGGAGCAGGGGGGGCCCCTTGATGCTGCAGAGTTCATTTAGACAAATCGTTGCTTTCCCTCCCCCCTCCCCGAAGCCTCCCCTCCTCCTCGCCTCATTGGCTCACAGCCACACCACGTGACGCGTCGCCGCTTGGGCTCGACGGTCAACAGTTAGCGGGGGTTAGGCCCGTGGTTTTACGGGCTCCTTGGGGGGGCGCAAAAGATTCAGGGGGGGCATGCCCCGCGTGAGGGGGGGGGCAAAGGCGCACCCCCTCCCAACGGCCGGGGGTGGGGTCATCTTTCCTAGGGGGGCCGGGCAGAAAAGGCCCAACTTTCCACTCTACCCGGGCGGGGGGGGGGGGACAAACAGGCCCAGCTTGATGTCACCTACACCCCCTGCCCGCCCTCCTCCCTTCCCACTTCTGGGATGGGGGACAGGGTCGGAGAAAGGACCGGGAAGGGCGCGATGAGGGAGGGGAAAAAAGGATTACGGAGGGAGGGGTAAGAGAGTAAAGACCGCCACGACGGAGAGAGGCGAATAGGGAGAGAGACGGGGAAAGGAGCAGAAGGCGAGAAGGAGAGAGAGGGGAAAGGAAGAGAGGGGGCGAGAAAGGGACTCCGAGAAGGGGGAGAGGGGGAAAAGGCCGGAAAGGAGAGAAGGGGGAGTGAGAGGGGAAAGGAGAGAAGGGGGAGTGAGAGGGGAAAGGAGAGAAGGGGGGAGAGAGAGAGGGGGGAAAGGAGAGAAGGGGGAGAGGGGGAAATGAGAGAAGGGGGGAGAGAGAGAGAGGGGGAAAGGAGAGAAGGGGAGAGAGAGGGGAAAGGAGAGAAGGGGGAGAGAGGGGAAAGGAGAGAAGGGGGGAGAGAGGGGAAAGGAGAGAAGGGGGAGAGAGGGGAAAGGAGAGAAGGGGGGAGAGAGGGGAAAGGAGAGAAGGGGGGAGATAGAGAGGGGAAAGGAGAGAGGGGAAAGGAGAGAGGGGAAAGGAGAGAGGGGAAAGGAGAGAGAGAGTATTCTGAGGCCAGAGTCATGTGTGGAATGAATAGCCCAGATAGCTTCAACTCGTTCCTCTTACAAGCACAACAAGTCCTTTAGTCATTCTTAGTTTTATTGAGGAAAGCATAGCTACACAAAGGCACTTGTGGGAGAAGGTGTTATGAGAGAATGTCTCTATAGTGACTGTGCTGGTAGTGGGGAAAGGTTAAAAGGATGAGGCCTTGCCAGTAGAGCAAATAGCAGAAGGTACTCACTCAGCCGATGGTGAAAAGGAAGTGTGAGTGTATTCTGGGTAACAAGATAGCCTGGGCACAGACCATCTGTGAGCAAGGCAGAGGGGGAGAGAGCAGACTAGCCCATTCTGAGAGAAAGGCTGAGGTTGCTATAGCAACTCACCGACTATGACTGTGTAAACAACATGTGTATCAAAAATGTTGCCTTTTCACATGCAGCAAGCTGCTGGGACAGGGTAAATAAAAGGCAGCTAAACTAGGGAGAAATGAATCCTATGACCTGCAAAGGGAGACAGAAATATGGAATCTAGTTCCAGGACAGAGAGAGAGGGGGGGAAAGGAGAGAAGGGGGGAGAGAGAGAGCGCGGGGGGGGGGGGGGGGGGGGTGGAGAGAGAGAGGAGGGAAGGTGGGGGAGAGGGAGGGAAGGTAGGGGGGAGGGAGGAGAGGCTTAACTCCAAAGTGTTTTCAAGTGATAAGTCTCTGAAATGTGCAACATTTAAAAATTGCTGTTTGGGCTGTGACTCATTCCTACATATGTGGATAGATCAAATTGTATTTCCATTCATTATCAGCACTTAATCGTTTAACAGAAACCCATGTTATGTAGGCTTCTTTAGTAAAGACTTCACCCTCCCTGGAGAGAGGGGAGGAGGGGGAGAGAGAGGGAGGAGGGGAGAGAGAGGGAGGAGGGGAGAGAGAGGGAGGAGGGAGGAGAGAGAGGGGATTTCGCTGGAGGTCTAGAGACAATCATACTGTTACTGAGATGGCGTTGCGTCACATTGACACGCCCACCGCGTCCCATTGACACGCCCACCGCGTCCCATTGACACCTCACAAATTTCCCCCAGCAGGACAAGATCTGTCTCCTGCTTACAGTACATGCGCGTGACGTCACTGCTCCGAGCTTCCATCCACCCTGTGGACGCAGCCTAAGAGACCCTATTTTGCAAAGTGTAATAATATACACACAAGGTCAGGAATGTCAAATTTTTTAAATGTTAATTTTAATTAATGCCTAAACATTTTTTTTTTTCATTTTAATTAATATCAATTAATTATTTAACTTTAATGTCTTCATGTAATTGTAATTAAAGTGCAGTAGAGAAAGTACATTTCAGATTTCAGGCTGCAAAGTGGTTTGTTTTATTTCTGATAGTGAAATCCCTTTACAGTACTTAATAGAATTTGTTATGTTGAAGTTAAACTTTGAAAAAGGTGGTTTGTGGTTTTTTTTCTGCTGCTGTCTAGAAATGTAAATGTATTGCATTTAAATGTTGATTTCAAATTCATATTTGTGCACCCTTTTTCCTGAAGCGTGGGGACTCACAACAGACATTGTCGTGCCTGCCACGAGGACGAGTTTTGACCACCACTGATCCCTACAGACCTCAGGTCAGTCCAGAAAATAATAAAATATATATATATATGTCGCTTTTCATTCTTTTTTTCCAACTGTTTTAGAAAACACACATACGGAACCAGGGGTTGAGGGAGCAGAGAGAACGAGAAAGGGAGGGAAATAAATACATTTTGAAGTAGTAATCACCCCCTCCGAACTGGGCATTCCTGGCCAATAATGCCCAGGATGTAAGAGTTGAAGGGCCCAAGCAAAGCCCCCACCTCTATACACAGGGCCGCCAACAGGGGGGTCTGCCGTGGTTGGTGTCCCGGGCCCAGTATATTAAAAAAATAAAATGGCGGCGATTCCCAGAGCGCATGCGCAGAGTCGAGGTCCGGTTACGCAGGGTGTCCGGCCTGCTGCCTGTGGGCCTGGTTCCCCCCCCCCCCGCTCCCAACGTGGGACCGGGGAGGAGTACCCGCGCCGTGGCGAGACCGCCGGCAAGTTAGCTTCCCCGCGCCGCCATTCAAGTTGCGCAGTCGCGGAATTAGCCTGCCCAGCTTCGGCCCCCCCAGCCGCCATACAACATACACCATTTCGACCCGGGGGTGGGGAGGGCTTCTTTTTATATGTATTCTCGGGGGTGGGGAGCTATTTTATGTATTTGGGGGGTGGGGGAGCTGTCATTTATCTGTATTTTTTTTTTTGAGGGGGTGGGGGGGAGCTTCTTTTATATGTATTGGGGGGTGGGGAGCTACTTATAACGTATTTTGGAGTATTCTTTATGTATTGGGGTTGGGAGGCGATTAATGTTGGGGGTGGGGAAGTCTTTATATGTATTTTGGGGGGTGGTGGAGATATTCTTATTGTATTTGGGGGCGGTGTGGGAGATTCTTTTATATGTATTTGGGGGGTTGGGGAGATCTTTTTATAGTATGTGTGGGTGGTGGGGAGATTTTGGGCTAATGTTCTTGGGGGGTGGGGCGATTCCTTTATTGTATTTGGGGGGGGGGGAGGCTTTCGTTTAAGATTTGTCGGGGGTGGGGCGATCTTTTAGATGTTATTTGGGGGATTGGGAGATTTTGATATGATTGGGGGGCAGGGTGTCCGGCCTGCTGCCTGTGGGCCTGGTTCCCCCCCCCCCCGCTCCCAACGTGGGACGGAGGGTAAGCGCCGTTGCGAGCCCGCGCGGCCAATTTAGCTTCCCCGCGCGCCATTCAGTTGCAGCAGTCGCGGAATTAGCCTGCCAGTCTCGGCCCCCCCAGCCGCCATACACATACACATTTCAGGGGGTGGGGGGCTTCTTTTATATGTATTTCGGGGGTGGGGGAGCTTCTTTTATATGTATTTGGGGGGTGGGGGAGCTTCTTTCTATGTATTTGGGGAGTGGGGAGAGTCTTTATATGTCTTTTGGGGGGTGGGGGATATTTTATATGTATTTGGGGGGCGGTGTGGGAGATTCTTTTATATGTATTTGGGGGGTGGGGAGACTTTTTGATAGTGATGTGGGGTGGTGGGGGAGACTTTTGGTAACTGTTTGGGGGGTGGGGCGATTCCTTTATTGTATTTGGGGGGGGGGGAGGCTTTCGTTTAAGATTTGTCGGGGGTGGGGCGATCTTTTAGATGTTATTTGGGGGATTGGGAGATTTTGATATGATTGGGGGTGCAAGAGACTATATATACAGAAGGAAGAGCATACACGCATAGTGCAAGAGAGTATAGAATATGCGTGACTGAAATAAATGGTATAAAATATCACGCACATTCTCCGTGAGTAATTCTGGCTTTCCTGTTATTTAGGAGTTACCGCCTCCGTTGTAATTCTCAGCAGCAGTGTCCGTCAGCAGAAAATCGAGCAGTAACAGAGGGAGGAGATTCCCATATGTGGAGATGGAGACATAAAGCAATTTTGCATTATTTTTCAAGCACAATAAAAACATAAAAGTTTACACTCACAGACAAATATAGGACTCGGGCAATTGGACCACCCAGGGTGAGACACAGGCAGAGAGACGGCACTCACTCCCTCTCAGGTATTCTACCCGTGGTGGCCGTCCACAGTGGAAATAGGCAGGGAGAAGGGACTTATTCTTAGCAGAATATCACCAGCATATACCAGAGCCAAAAGTCTTTCTATTGTCCGTGCTGTCCAACCTACGCGTTTCACTCAGGGTTAGAGCTTCATCAGTGGTGGAAGAAGTGCATGGCCAGTAAACCTACTCAGAGACAGCTGGTTTGACTACCCATCTGATTTACCTGACAGCTATATTATCCTTATCTCAGTTTCTCGCATACCTTATGTTTTTTCCCCTTCACCTGTGAAAGGCCAGGTCCCCGCTGGCTACTGCAGCGCCCGCTGTGGCAGACGCTACAGGGACAAGAGCCGCCCCACAATGGAGCCTGGCCCGCTGCGAGGAACGACCGCTGCGCCAACAGAAACTCCTGCTCTCAAGAAAATTGAGAGCAGGACTCGCGACGGAGTGCTAGGCCACGCCCCCCCGCGGTCCAGCCAATGAGGGCGAACCTGCCGGGGGGATGTCATGGCCGCGCCCCCCATCACTCCCCCACCCCCTTTCTTTCCCCCTGCAGCTCACTGCAGACCGGGGGACTCGGCTGCACGCGCCGCCAGCCTCGCAGGCACGATCGCAGCGCAGGCAGCGGGGCCGCAGCCTTATCAGGTTATCACAGTCAGCCCCCATATCATGGTATATGTGTTTCTGAGATTGATGAGATCTCGGTACTAGTAGGTGCCGTGTTCATTCCACTCGGCACTGCTCTCACATTATACCTGTAGCACTTGACTGCTGATTTAATACCCTGATATTACGCAGGTAACTATGTGGAGACGTATTTGATTCCACATACATCTGGATTTGATTGGCATACTGGGAAGCCAAAATACTTTTGCAAATGAAGAAGGCATCAAAACTGGGTCATGTTTGCATAATGGGCGATTTTAATTATCCAGACAGACTGGGGCCATGAGATTGGCATTACAGTGAAAGGAAACAGGTTTTCGGGGGTGCTTAGAGACAATTACTGTACATCAGGCGTGAGCAAACTTTATGCCGAGCCCCCCTTTTTATCCATGAAATTTCTCGGGCCCCCCCTGCCTGATGTAATCAAAATCACATGAAAAAAAAACCTTTATTAAACGGTATACAATGTAAATACAAATATGTCTAAGGCCGCGCGTATAGTGCCCGCGACGGAGACGCGTGACGTCACCCGTCGCCACTAGCAAAAGTTGTATTTCGCTTTGTGGCGGCGCGGGCGACGAGGTCATTGATTGGTTCAGGGTCTGTCACATGAGGCGACAGCCCCTGAAAAATCAAATATTGCCGGCTTCGAAAAATCGCGTCGCCACGTCACGCTTACTATAAGCGCATGCGGCGGCGACAATGCATTTGTTTTCGGGCGACGTCGCGTCGCCGGCACTATAAACGCAGCCTAAATACTTACATACTTCAACAGCTCGCTCTTGCAGAATTAGGCTGCGTCCACGCTGCTGCTGAAAGCGGTGACATCACCAACTCTCCAAGCATGAGCGCAGGGTGTCCTGCATAATTTTGCAAGCACGAGCGGGGAAGTGTTTTCACTTTTTTTTTATTATTTCTGTACATTCATAGTATGATTGATATAGGGGCAGCCGACCCTTTCACTCGCAGAGGATCGCAGCGAAGCAGGTTGCCGGCGGAGGAGAGCAGGAACACAGCGCTATTGTAGGGCAGACACCGGAGGGAGGGGCGTTTGACATCACAGCGCTGGGGCGCGCTCCTCCCCGTACCTCCGAATCACGTGGCCGCCAACTGCACTATCCTGTTCGGCCGCCGTTCACATCTTCGGCTGCCCGCACGCGCACATCTTCTTGGCCGCCCTGCGCACATCTTTTTCGCCTGCACACCCAAGTTTTGCCGCACGCGCCGTCCTAAATCTTGCGCCCGGGACGCCCCCACTTTGTGCACCGCTGCATTCAATCACAGACAACAAACATACTCAACCCCACACACACACACACACAATCCCCCCCACACACACACACACTCAACCCCCCCCCCCCACACACCCCCCCCCCCCCACCCCCCCCCCCACACACACACACTGAACCCCACACACACACACACAACCCCACACACACAGTCAACCCCCCCCACACACACACACACACTCAACCCCACACACACACACACACACACAACCCCACACACACACTCAACCCCACACACACACTCAACCCCCCCACACACACACACACAAACCCACACACACACAAACCCACACTCAAGGGGAGGGAGTAACTAAGCCTGCTCAGGTCCCCCTATGTGCTGCTGAAAACGGGCGGGTAACAGTTAGGAGGAGGAGGGCTTGTCTGTGTGCAGGAAAGGCCCAGCAGCAAGGCCCCGCCCCCTCTGCAAGGCCCCGCCCCCTCTGACACAGACACAGCAGGGAAACAGCAGCAGCCTCAGCACGGAGCTTCTGGCCTCCCGTGCACAGCTCTGCCCGCCCCCAGGTTTCCCCGCACGCAGCCTGCGCTCCCCCCCCCTAAATTATCTTGTGCCCCCCAGTTTGCGCACCGCTGCTGTACATGACCCAAATTATTGATGAACCAACCAGGAGAGGGGTAATACTGGATTTGGTAATATCAAACAATGTAGAAGTAATAACAAATATTCATGTCCGGGAACATTTGGGTAACAGTGATCATAACATGGAATAAATTATCAAAAAACATATTACTTGACTTTAAACTTTAGAAAGGCAGATTTTAATAAACAGATCTAATCTACAAGTAATATATTGGGATGATGCTTTTGCAGGGAAAAATGTAGAAGATAAATGGGCAGTCTTTAAAACATTGTTAGAAAAACACACTCATCAGTGAATACCCTTGGGTAATAAATATGAAAGAAACAAGTCTAAACCAATGTGACTAAATAAATAAGTAGGGGAGGAAATTGAAAAGAAGAGGAAGGCATTTAGATTCTTAAAATTAGAAGGAACAGAGGCAGCATATCAGAATTATAAGCAATGTAACAAAACTTGCAAAAGGGCAATCAAATGAGCAAAAATGGATAATGAAAAAGGATTGCAATAGAAAGTAGGATCAACCTTAAAAACTTATTTAAGTGCCATCATTTCAAAAAAATGAGAAAAGAAAATATAGGACCCTTTTAGTGTGAGATGGGTAGGCAGATTATTGGAGATAAGGAAAAAGCTGAGGTATTAAACAAATTCTTTGCTTCTGTGTTTACCAGGGAAGAATCAAGTTCAATAGTAGTGCCGCAGTAGGAAGCCACAACCTCCATATTAATGAACAATTGGTTAACTGAGGAAGAAGTTCATAAGCGGCTTGATAAAATGAAAGTAAACAAGGCACCTGGCCCCGATGGCATACATCCAAGAGTTCTCAAGGAGTTAAGCTCAGTAATAGCCAAACCATTATATTTAATATTCAAGGACTCAATTTCCACAGGCTCAGTACCACAAGATTGGCGTAAAGCAGATGTGGTGCCTATATTTAAAAAGGGAGCTACAGTAGATTACAACTGGGGAATTACAGACCTGTAAGCCTGACATCAATAGTGGGGATGCTACGTGAAGTTTTAGTACGGGATAATATTCAAGAATACCTCATGGAGAACAATTAATTAATTATTAGTAATACTCAGCATTGATTTACGAAGCATAAGTTATGCCAAAATAACCTGATTAGTTTTTTTTGAGGAGGCAAGTAGGAATTTAGACCAGGGTAATGCAGTTGATGTGGTCTACTTAGATTTTGCAAAGGCTTTTGATACGGTTCCACACAAGTGTACAAAATAAAGTAAAATAAACTCTGTAAAAATATTTGCACCTGGATTGAAAACTGGTTGAAGAATAGACAACAGAGTTGTAATAAATTGAACTTTTTCAGGTTGGGCTACCGTTGTGAGTGGAGTACCTCAGGGATCGGTACTGGGACCCCTGCTTTTTAACTTGTTTATTAATGACCTTGAGGTTAGCATAGAGAGCAAAGTATCCATCTTTGCTGATGACACTAAATTGTGTAAGGTAGTAGAATCAGAGCAGGATGTAATTTCTCTCCAGAAGGACTTGGAGAGACTGGAAACTTGGGCAGGTAAATGGCAGTTGAGATTTAATACAGACAAATGTAAGGTTATGTATTTGGGAAGCATGAATTAACAAGCAACTTACAAATTAAATGGGGATAAATTAAGAGAATCATTGGAGAAGGATGTAGGAGTGTTTGTAGACAGCAGGCTTAGCAATAGTGCCCAAAATCATACAAGATCTTATCTTGCATTAAAACGGGCAATGGCTGGAAGGGAAGTAAACATAATTATGCACTTTAATAAAGCATTAGTACAACCACACCTTAAATATGGAATACACTGTTGGGCACCACTTTGTTCTTTACAGGAAGGGCAGTTAAAATGTGTTATTCCTTACCCATGAAGACTGATGGCAGATACAATAGATATGTTCAAAAAAAGGTTGGACATCTTTTTAGAAAGGAAAGGTATACAGGGATATACCAAATAAGTAGACATGGGAAGGATGTTGATCCACGGATTAATCCGATTGCCAATATTTGGAGTCAGGAAGGAATTTATTTCTCCCCTTATGCAATATCATTATATATGTCACTGGGGTTTTGTGTTTGCCTTCCTCTGGATCATTATACAGTACTGTAAGTACAAATAAAGGATTATGTATGTATGTGCATATATATAGCGCCATTAATGTACATAGCGCTTCACAGCAGTAATACACGTGACAATCATATAAATAACAAATACAAATAACACATAATGGGAAGAAGTGCTTCAGACATAAAAGTAACATTTAGGAAAAGGAGTCCCTGTCCCAAAGAGCTTACAATCTAATTAAAGTATCTTGCATCTAAATTTAGCATACTGTAGGTTAAACTTGATGGGCATATGTCTTTTCAACCTCCTCTACTATATAACTATGTAACTACATAATTAGGTTGACATTTTTTAATCAATTTGAGTATCTGGTCGTTTTAACTTATGTTTGAATAATTGCTTGCGTCCCTTTTTCTATTGGCATTTTAATAAAATGAAATATTTTGTAGGATATCTTTTGACCACCCTTTTGTACCCACATCATGAACATTTGTCTTTCTCGGCTTTGTTCTCTTCTCTATATTGTATTTATACCTCCTGAGGAGCACTCCGTGTTCGCAGTGTGGCTGAAATGGTCTTTGACAATTCACTGTTTTGATTAGGAGTAAGTGGCGTTAATGACCTTTTATTTCAGATTGCTGTGCACCTTCGTTTTTTGTTCCTTATCAAATTAAAACGAATGCTTTGTTTACCCCGTACATATCAATGCAAAGAAAAGTGTAATTTCATGCACTAGGATGTTTTTGTAACTTTTTGCTTGAGGCTTCATTAAATATAATAAGCTATATTACTTATTAGAAGCCCTCACTTTATATATGCATCTGCTGTGACTTGTAATACACAGGGATAGAAGAAAAGAAATACATAGACATCACTTAGATTGTAAGCTCTTCGGGGCAGGGACCCCTTTTTCTAATGTCTACTTTTATGTGCTTATTCCTATTGTCACGTGTGTGTTACTGCAGTAATGTGTATGTACATAAATAGAACAAAATAAATATATACATAAGAAATAATAAGATGAACATATAAACTGGTTGACCGTGTACTATTTCCCAAAGGTCACTGTCGGATGCTGTATATTTATAGGTCCTGGTTGCAAGGTGAGGTTACCAGATGGCTGTGCGATTAAATAAACCTTTCATTCTCTGTATTTCCCATGCATAATACATCTCCGCGCACTGAAGATCAGAGCGCCATTCCTGCTGCTCCCAGAGATTTGAGAACATATATCCAGTTATCGCAGAGTCAAACAGCCCCGGAAAAGTCTTCTAGGAAGCCGGAGAAATGGCATCTGGGAGGCACAAAACAAGGTGTTGGTCTGCAAGGATCGCTGTCATTACCTGCCACCTGATAAGAGTTCCTGTAACTTTGATACACTGAGTCACCTTATTAGAAATGCATGATGTGTTCAGTCCCTTTTGTAACGCAGTGAAGTCAGCTGCCGTCCCTCTTCCACTCTGTGCCTGACCTGGCCGTTTCATTGCAGGTTATTTATTGAACTGTAATATTGCCAACTGGTGCACTACTGACCAGAAACTCCCAAAGTCAATAGTGCTAGTGCCCTAATCTGATTAGGGAACTGTGATCGTTCCGATCTATCACAGCTCCCTAATCGGAACGATCACAGTTCCCTAATCAGATCTATCACAGTTCCCTAATCAGATCTATCACAGTTCCCTAATCAAAACTATCACTGTTCCCTAATCGGAACGATCACAGTTCCCTAATCGGAACGATCACTGTTCCCTAATCGGAACGATCACTGTTCCCTAATCGAAACTATCACTGTTCCCTAATCGAAACTATCACTGTTCCCTAATCGAAACTATCACTGTTCCCTAATCAGAACGATCACAGTTCCCTAATCGAAACTATCACTGTTCCCTAATCGGAACGATCACAGTTCCCTAATCAGATCTATCACAGTTCCCTAATCAAAACTATCACTGTTCCCTAATCGGAACGATCACAGTTCCCTAATCGAAACTATCACTGTTCCCTAATCGAAACTATCACTGTTCCCTAATCAGAACGATCACAGTTCCCTAATCGAAACTATCACTGTTCCCTAATCGAAACTATCACAGTTCCCTAATCGAAACTATCACTGTTCCCTAATCGGAACGATCACAGTTCCCTAATCAGATCTATCACAGTTCCCTAATCAAAACTATCACTGTTCCCTAATCGGAACGATCACAGTTCCCTAATCGAAACTATCACTGTTCCCTAATCGGAACGATCACGTTTTCCCTAATCGAAACTATCAACTGTTCCCTAATCGAAACTATCACTGTCCCTAATCGAAACTATCACTGTTCCCTAATCAGAAAACGATCACAGTTCCCTAATCGAAACTATCACTGTTCCCTAATCGAAACTATCACTGTTCCCTATCGAACATCACTGTTCCCTAATCGAACGATCACTGTTCCCTAATCGAAACTACACTGTTCCCCTAATCGAAACTATCACTGTTCCCTAATCGGAACGATCACTGTTCCCTAATCGAACTATCACTGTTCCCTAATCGAACGATCATGTTCCCTAATCGAAACTATCACTGTTCCCTAATCGAAACTATCACTGTTCCCTAATCGGAACGATCACTGTTCCCTAATCGAAACGATCACTGTTCCCTAATCGGAACGATCACTGTTCCCTAATCGGAACGATCACTGTTCCCTAATCGAAACTATCACTGTTCCCTAATCGGAACGATCACTGTTCCCTATAGGAACGATCATGTTCCCTAATCGAAACGATCACTGTTCCTAATCGGAACGATCAACTGTTCCCTAATCGAACGATCACTGTTCCCTAATCGAGAACGATCACTGTTCCCTAATCGGGCAAGATCACTGTTCTAATGGAACGATCACTGTTCCCAATATGAACGATCACTGTTCCCTAATCGGAACGATCACGTTCCGAATCGAAATCAGTTTCCCTAATCGGAACGATCACTGTTCCCTAATCGAACGATCACTGTCCCTAAATCGAAACATCACTGTTCCCTAATCGGAACGATCACTGTTCCCTAATCGAAACGATCACTGTTCCCTAATCGAAACGAATCAAGTTCCCTAATCGGAACGAATCACTGTTCCCTAATCGAAACTATCATGTTGTCCCTAATCGGAACGATCACTGTTCCCTAATCGAGAACTATCACTGTTCCCTAATCGGAACGATCAACTGTTCCCTATCGAAATATCACTTTCCCTAATCCCCCCCGGAACGATCACTGTTCCCTAATCGAAACTATCACTGTTCCCTACGAAAACTATCACATGTTCCTAATAGGAACATCACTGTTCCCTAATCGAAACTATCATGTTCCCTAATCGAACGATCACTGTTCCCTAATAACATCATTCCCTAATCGAAACTATCACTGTTCCCTAATCGAAACTATCACTGTTCCCTAATCGAAACTATCACTGTTCCCTAATCGAAACTATCACTGTTCCCTAATCGAAACTATCACTGTTCCCTAATCGAAACTATCACTGTTCCCTAATCGAAACTATCACTGTTCCCTAATCGAAACTATCACTGTTCCCTAATCGAAACTATCACTGTTCCCTAATCGGAACGATCACTGTTCCCTAATCGGAACGATCACTGTTCCCTAATCGGAACGATCACTGTTCCCTAATCGGAACGATCACTGTTCCTACATCACTGGAACGATCACTGTTCCCTAATCGAAACTATCACTGTTCCCTAATCGGAACGATCACTGTTCCCTAATCGGAACGATCACTGTTCCCTAATCGGAACGATCACTGTTCCCTAATCGAAACTATCACTGTTCCCTAATCGGAACGATCACTGTTCCCTAATCGAAACTATCACTGTTCCCTAATCGAAACTATCACTGTTCCCTAATCGAAACTATCACTGTTCCCTAATCGAAACTATCACTGTTCCCTAATCGGAACCATCACAGTTGAAGCTTTACAGTGCCGGGGTTATGGCAACACCAGACGGCCCAGGCCCTGGATGCTGGAAGTGTGGGCTCTACTCGTGTTTGGATCCATCTGCCCCCAGAATCCCGGGTCCATCAGCATAGTGTAAAGGTTAATAACCCCCACTGTGTCTCATTATTACCACCTCCTTCTCTCAGCACTGAAGTCTGCTCATATTCCACCCTCCAGGTACAAATCTGTGATGCCCTAATAATGTATTGTTCTTCTATTATTAACATGTTCATGATGTCTCATCTATATTAATTAGCTTGCTGGTCATTTCTGATTCAGAAACAAAAAATTAAGAAAAACCCATCAATTAAAATGCATAGAATAGTACTAGAAAGTATATCAAATTGCTGTTTTGAAGCAAACCCCCTATCTGGGGGAGCGATGCTTTTCTTAGCATCCCAGGTATATAAATATTTTATATGAGGAAACAAAGCTGCCTCGTCTTATACAGTATATGTGTATACTTGGTTATATAGTGCCAATAGTATACACATTTTTGCAGAAGAGAGACGGGGAGTTGCAATATCAATAGGGCATCCAACTTAAAAGCGTAGAAACAGGTTAAGAGGTTATTCACTGGCCTGCGGAGAGTGACATTACTTTCAGAAAACTGCCAGGGAAAAATGGTCAAAATTCTCGTGATCGGATTCAGACAAACGTAACCCTTACAGTGCTGCGGGTCCGGCTCTAGAATTCCACTGGATTTCCAGCACTTCCTGAGTTAAGTGATCGCTCCTGGAGTGATCACGCTCTGCGACCAGGCCCCAGGTGCCGGAAACAGATGTGGAGAGGGCTCCACCAGCCACATGTGCATCTAAAAGAACAAGCATATGCCCGTGTCGTACCTGGTACATCACAAGGGCCTCTGGCATGCCAGGGAGCATGCCATGCTATGTACATGCTTAGGGCACTCGAAAGGTTACTACTAAAACCAAAACCGGTATAGTATGAAGCCACTTCCCTTTACCATGCAATGAAGTCCACTACAGCACAGAGGCAAACATCCTAACTAATAACCTTGAATCATTTAGCGCAGCTCTTCCCAAGCACAATGCCCAGCTGCCTACCTGTATTTATACATCTTCAGCTTTATTTTCCTACGGGGAGCCCTCAGTACACACAGATACTGAGACGGCTGATTAATTTTTCAACAGCTTTCATGTTGCAGACCTTTCTGTACCGTGGCCTGGTGGAACGGGCCCAGCTTCAAACAGCATGGACAATGGTATCTATCAGGCCGCAGGCGCCTGCAAGGAATTCCAAGGCATTGCAGATCCAATATCTGCAACCAAGTAAGACTAATGATGTGGGCCCCTATCTACCAAGTGGTGCTATTCCGTAAAATACCCTCCAGGAGACGCCTGACATTCAATTGAACTAGCCTGAAAACAAAACGACGGTAGCAGTGTGGACAGTGAAACGAGAAATAAAAGTAGGGATTCCCAAATGAAAGGGATGTGGACAGATTTAGTTTAGGCATGTATCCCGTCTGAAGACTATGAAGTAATATTAACGACTTTAATGGGTTAACCGGGTGGGATCACTCTGGTTTCTAGCCACTCTTGAAGGTCTTGTGACCAGTGAGGTCACCATAGGGAGACAGAAGGGTATATATAGCTCCACCAAATGTTCCAGAAGCAGATTCCTCGGAGTTCTGTCAGAGGTTCTCACTGCGAGTCCTGTAAATATGTTTAAGTGTATAGATATCTATATGAAGAGTGTCCTGTTAAGGAACATGCCCTATATAGTTAACACCTATAGTAATGGCCTGAACAGGTACTGTATGAGAGACTGGGCATTGCCATGTATAGTCAATTTGATGTAAACGCCTTTAGAGTCGGGCAAGAGGGGGTTACAGTGGCAGCTTTATTTAAGAAGCCCCCGAATTATTTTCCCTCTGCGATTTTTGTGAAATTGCAAAATGTTGTGAGGCAGGATGCTGAAGTGGGTGATTGGGCAGAAAAGGGAGATGTCAAAGCAACGTCTGAAAGACAAGAGGTCAGCGGCGTGTGGGCAGAGGGGGGTATTCAAGGGTGAATCCTACGGGTGCTAGAAACAGCGATTCCTGATCACCCCAGAAATAATGCCAAGATCGTCCAGGCCTCAAGCAGAGGCACCCACAAGGTAGCCGTCTAACGCGAGGATAATGAAATGTAAAATGATCCGGGGGAACCAAGGCGCCGGATTAAAATGCGGTGAATTATTAATAGCGCCCGGCTTTTGTCTGCAATTCTCACGAATTGGATTTGGCTCCAAAAGATTCGGCTTAGGGCAAAGAGCAAAATCAAAGCACAGATGTGAAGAATACACATTGACAGTGCACAGCATAAAAGAAGAATTGTGTTTATTGAAAACTAATTACCTAAGCTGCCGATCGATTGGTTCTCTCGTGATCGATCAGCAAAATCCTGCTTCCCAGGTTTCACTGAATGGCTGCCTTTCAGTTTCAATCAATCCTTCAGTCAGTGTAACTCAGCAGCTACAATGTATTCTTACCTGACTAAGGTAACATTATGTATTGTTGCAGTTTGCAGCTCAAACTGCTGGGAATATTGGTAACAACTCATCACAAACAGCAAATGTTGCAAAGATCTTGCACTGCTGGGAAAGCGTTTAAAACCTACAGAAATCAAACTATTATCACAACTGTATATTCAATTTTATTAAAAATGACATGGAGTTAAACAAAAGTAATACGTATTATCTAATACTACAGGACTGATTAATTTTTTTTTTTTTAAAAACACGTAGAATATTGCATGGTTTGCTCCTTTAAGGAGTTTACATTACGTGTTGCATGGCTTTGCAACGTCTCATACTTTTCATGATGGAAAATGATAGGCACAGTACAAATAGCCATTTTTATTCGAACATAGGTGTCCGATGTCTTCACATCTCACACTTGTATGTTAGGTCCCTTGTGAGCGCCGACTCACACCCCTCCTTTGAGGGATCCGTATCACAGCTCCTTGCTCTGACTGCCACTTTCAAGCATACTGGGTCTTAGTTATCTGCGTGGGACAATCCTGCAGTGGCCTTGGTTCCCTACCCGCTGAACCTCTACAGAACACAGGCCTTCCTCATGCATATGTGCTGCTAGCGGTCATCTTTCTGGAGCGCTAGCTAAGTGGGGTTCTTTCCCTGACTATAAGACTATTACCAAGGACAGGTCAAGTGTGACTCTCTTACCTATACATATAAACGTATATACACATCTATAGTGAGGTTCATCCACTCCCGACTCCCAGAACATGCTCCCAAACATATATACCCTATTGGTGACATTCTATTGCTAGGTAGAAAGTGGGCGTGGCCTGGCTTCTGCCAAGTCACTCGTTACCAGGTGATGGGAGTGGGGCGTTACCCTGTGTGAGCCCAAACCGTTAACACTTTAGGGGCATTAACCCCTTAAGTGCAATAGTAGTTCCCAGAGGGGGGCTACACATCTATTAGAACTACGTAGAGTGAGTATTTCACCCAGTTAGAGTTCAGCAGAGGCTAAACTGGGAGGTTTTTTAAACCTAAACTACTATGTTAACGTGTTCTGATTAATAAGATAATGTTAACATTTGTAGTATTATTTATGGCAATGCTGTACACAGCACCATTTACAGGGGGCAATGGTTTCCTGCTCAAAAGAGCTTACAATCTAAAATGTGTCGCTGTGGTCTAGTGGTAAAATGACCTGACAAGTCAAAGGGAGCAGACAGCGGGACTTGCACAGAATTATCCCACCTCAAAGACATGTCTGTACCAGAGGTTCTCAACTCCAGTCCTCCAGCCCTTCCCCCCCCCCCCCAACGAACAGGTCAGGTTTTCAGGATATCCCAGCTTCAGCACAGGTGGCTCAATCAGCGGCTCAGTCTTCGACTACGAAAAAACCATACTGGTTTAGCACTCAGAAAGTAAATAAAAGAACATTAAAGACTTGCGCTTTCCTTTTGATCTCCCCAAGTGTCTCCTTTAATGTATATTAAAAAAAAAGCAGCGATACAGAAAAGATCAGCACACGCAGGGAGAGGAAAAGATGGCAGACACCCTGTTCCATGTGCACAAGGCCCCCTATCACCTTAGTCAGGGCGTCCTTCCCCTGTGTGTGCTGATCTTTCCTAGATTGCTGCTGCCTTTTACTATACATTAAAGAAGAAACTTGGTGAGATCAAAAGGAAAACGTCAGGTTTTTGTACAGTTGAATGCATCTTGCGATATAGATGCAGGATCATAGCACCTCAAGCTGAATATTTATTTTTCAGTCTTCGACTGAGCCACCTGTGCTGAAGCAGGGATATCCTGAAAACCTGACCTGTTGGGGGGTGGCCTTGAGGCCTGGAGTTGAGAACCCCTGGTCTACACTAACACATCATTCTTTATCCCATCATAGAATGTCAGCTAATAGGTGGAGGGGCGTCTGTCAAGTGTCAATGGTCTCGAAAAGTGGCTGGGCTACTTTCTACTTTGAATGGGTTACCAAGCACTGCATGGAGTTAAAGAATTTCTGCATTTAATTATTAAATGAAAAAAATAAATAAAAGGTATATAGTATCCGGCTGATCACTAAATGGGACACTGAAATAATTAGCCTGAAATGGCAGCAGAGACAGCGAGAACGGGCCCTGATCTTGTAATGACCCCTCTCCAATTATGTTAACGAGTTTCAGAAAAAGAGGGAAAGAGGAGACACTCACATATGCAGATGAACCTCACGATCACCAGCTTTCCAATCAACGCCGTGTGCGATGGAACTTACACCGAGCTGCAATGTGGTCTCTGTCAGTGCCAAACGGTAATCTATAGGTACGGTGGGAAAAACACCCCACACGGCTACTCTGCCAATATCCCATTTTGTGGGCTAAATATATTGGCACATAACCCGTATACAGGATAGATGTTACATGGCTGTGTGCTTTCATTGTATTGCAACTCCAGTGGATGTTGCATAAAAGGGATTACACTATGGAAGTCACCGACTTCAAACATCAAAGCCACCACTCGCTTTGAGTACCTTTGTCAAATATTCTCTAGAGTTTTCAAAGGCAGTGAGGAGGAAAGTCTCCTTGGTAGCTGCCACGCTTGACAGATGAAGCCCCTGGGGACGATGCAGATGCTGAGTCAGAGTTAACGACTTCAGTGATTCATACCGATAGCCCTTTCCCGGTGCAGGGGCCACCACAGCAGTTCTGACAGTGGCCCAATGCAGAGGAAGGCGCATCGATCCAAAATCGACTTCAAATCGTAATAAAGCTATAAATACAGCTGAATAAGTATACACTGTACTGTACTTTAGCTGCAACTGTGATAGCTGTATTTTGAGATTTTGTCCATCTGTAGCAAGCTTTTTTTTTTTTTTTTTTTTTTTTTTTTTTAAAGGAAAGTGGGAGCTTTCCGGAGATTGCAGGAATTATTGAATAAGACGTTAGATCTTGTGGTTTTGATGACATCAGAATAGGGGGAGAAGACTGATGCAAGTGTAGAAAGTGCAGAAAAACACACCCTTATTACGCGGGCAGCAAAAAAATATTTCTGTAACACCATATCATTTCTAGTCAAATGATAAAACAAAGACAGTACAAACTGATACAAGGTACATTGATACAATGATGTAGTGACACATACCCAACATGATGCATTTTTTCCTGTTTTAGAACAAAGGCTTCTCAACCTCTCTCTCGAGGCCCCCCCCCTATTTATAATGCTTAGTTGCCAAGTCACCCCTACAATAATGCAAACACATACGTACACACACCTCCCTCTGCTCTCAGCTCTCTCCTGCCCATGCTGCTTCCTCCACTGCTTGGCTCCGCCCCCAGGCACCTCACTCCTAGCAGCAGCAAATTAGGATGGAGAAAGCTGCCCAGCCCCCTAGCGACTGCCCTGCTTTCTCCCTGCTCTGGTTAATTGGGGCAGCACCCTTTTGATCCTCTCGCTGCACCCTGGTGTACTGCTAGGGTTACCAGGCAGCTTCTCCAAAAATGCTGACTACAATGGTGAAAGGTGCGACATGCGAGACACACACCTCTCTCTGATCCATGCTGTTTCCTCCTTTCCTTGATACCTCCTCCCGATTGGCTGCTGCTGGGTAATACAGCCAATCAGGATGGAGGAAGCTGCCCAGCCTCCTAGCAATAGGTCTGCTCTCTCCCTACTCAGGGAAATCCCACGGCCTCGAAAGCCAGTCAGGTCACTATGTCCAGAGAGGTACAGTAATACCGGACACAAACATGTCCAGTATTACCTCTGATATGTTACTGGACAGAGTGTCTCCTTGATAAAGTGCACACCGCACGGAACGCATAGGAGGGTTGCTAGACCTCCGTTTTTTAATGTGGTTCTAATAAAATAATGTTTTATATTTTATTTTGACCCACTCTCTTTGGCGGTGTGCCATATACCCCTTTTTATGCTGATCTATATTGTACCATTGGTAGCACGCCTATTGAGGAGACACAGGACAGAGACATACAAAAGTGTGTGTGTGTGTGTGTGTGTGTGTGTGTGTGTGTGTGTGTATCTATATCTATATACAGTGGTGTGAAAAAGAAAGTACACCCTCTGAATTCCATGATTTTACATATCAGGACATAATAACAATCATCTGTTCCTTAGCAGGTCTACAAATTAGGTAAATACAACCTCAGATGAACAACAACACATAACATATGTCATGATATGTGTCATGATTTATTTAACAAAAATAAAGCCAAAATGGAGAAGCTATGTGTGAAAAACGAAGTACACCTTTACTGCTTCCATAGGAATTAAGATGCTAAGTAGCAGACAGGTGCTGCTAATCAAATGCCCTTGATTCATTGATCATCAGCATGTGTGACCACCTCCTATAAAAGCCAAAGTTTTAGCAGTTTGCTGGTCTGGAGCATTCGGGTGTGTGTTAACACAATGCCAAGGAGGAAAGACATCAGCAATGCTCTTAGAGAAGCAATTGTTGCTGCCCATCAATCTGGGAAGGGATATAAGGCCATTTCCCAACAATTTAAAGTCCATCATTCTACAGTGAGAAAGATTATTCAAAAGTGGAAAACATTCAAGACAGTTGCCAATCTTCCCAGGAGTGGACGTCCCAGCAAATTCACCCCAAGGTCAGACCGTGCAATGCTCAGAGAAATTGAGAAAACCCCAAGAGTTACATCTCAGGCTCTACAGGCCTCAGTTAGCATGTTAAATGTTAAAGTTCATGACAGTACAATTAGAAAAAGACTGAACAAGTATGGTTTGTTTGGAAGGGTTACCAGGAGAAAGCCTCTTCTCTAAAAAGAACATGGCAGCACGGCTTAGGTTTGCAAAGTTGCATCTGAACAAACCACAAGACTTCTACAAGCTATTGAATCATAAGGTATACTTAGTTTTTCACACATGGCTTCTCCATTTTGGCTTTATTTTTGGTAAATAAATCACGACACAGTGTAATATGTCATGTGTTGCTGTTCATCTGAGGTTGTATTTACCTCATTTTTAGACCTGCTAAGGAACAGATGATTGTTATTATGTCCTGATATGTAAAACCATGGAATTCAAAGAGGGTGTACTTTCTTTTTCACATGACTGGTGTATATATATATTCATGTAGAGGTATCAGTACCGTGTTAGCCAAGCTTAATAATCAAAAACGAATAGACGATACCGTTCTGTGGCTAACTAAATGCTTTTATTTGTGCGAACTTTCGAGATACACTGATCTCTTCTTCTGGCGATGTTACAATGGATAAAGCAAGAAAGGTTTAACTTAAAAACAGTGCATCTTGGAATGTGATCTGTGATTGAAGTCTATCCCTCCCCTCTGTGCTGTATGTGATTTATGACTTGAGGTGTTAAATGGTCCCTGAATGTTAGTGATGTAAGAGTGTGTGTATGTATGTATGTAAATATAAATTTATAAAGCACCCACAGTGTACACAGCGCTTTACAAAAGGTGTGTGTGGAGTGGGAATGTATACCAATGCTGTGGGTAAGTGTAGAAATGTAAGAGGGTGGTGCAATACTATAAGGGTGTGTGGATACTATGTGGTCCCTATTGGTATGTAGGGATGGAATTACATTGTGTATTTGTATGTGTAAGAGACAGCTGTGTTCATTCATATAGCATTCATTATTCATATGAATAATTCATATATGCATATATACATATATATATATGTATATATACACATATTGTCTCATTCTCTTATCAGTCTAGCGACTATCCCAATGAGGCTTTGAGGGGTGAGTTTATTCCCACTAACTCAGGCCTTCAGGGAAACATTGTTCCTTTTTAGGACTTTATTGCTTGAGACTTTTTTACTCACTCATTTATACATTGATATATGTAGTCTCATGTCCTGTGTTTCTATTTATGCGGGATCTAATACTGTACGTAGTATAAATATATACTGATACAGCACTCGAGCGCTTACACCACCAAACACTTTTTTCTTACCTCTAATATGTTACTGGACAGTGTGTCCAAATTCAGGACAGTTCAATACTGGACCCCTGGCAACCCTCTGACTGCAGAACCCCAATTGGGAAAACCCTGTTTTAGAATATGGAAGTAGATATTCGAGCTTTCTATAATATAAGGAGTTTGTACGGTTTATCCGCTGTTTCAAAATAAGTTTTGTTCACACGATGATGAAAGGTCCATGTGGCACCTGAGACATTGTTGCCGGTTTCTGTTGCCCTCAGCAATAAATCTTTCATTGACTTTCTCACAAGAACACGTAAGTAGCGAGCTACATTCTGGGGGGGTGACTTGTTACTTTTTTCGTCCACACAATGTGCCATAACCTTTATTGGGATGTATATATTTTTTTCTTACACTTTTGTTGTTGTTGTTTTTATTTCCATCATATTTTTAAGGGAACCACTATGTATTTAGCCAGGTTTAATTACACTGTAGCCCGCATATTGCACATACACAGCTTCCAATTTGTAACCACATAGACGCCACATACATCACGCATCCCTTGCTATTGACTATATCATTGTTTTATTTATATACAGGAGGAAATATATAGGATTGTAAGCTCTTTGGGAGGATAATGACTCAAAGCACAGCTGCATTCATTCTGAACCCCTTCATTCTACATCGCTCAGCGCCAGTGCAAGCTATTTGGCATTCAAGGCGAATAGATAGAGAAAAAAGAAAGCGCAAGACCCCCATAGTGTAGTATATAAAGTGAATTGATTTATAAAAAAAGGTAAGATATGCACGTACAGAATAAAAAATTCAAATAGGCATAGTAACCAATATGAATGAGATGCTCCCACAGCTGCTGCACAGGATCCTCAGACTGGATAATCATCCGTCGTCTTTAGAAGGCTCCAGTCTAGTTCCAGGGGTACCGTTGGTCTTTACCTCCACCTCCTCATTCCTCCAGGGTAACCGGACGACCAGACTAGGTAGGGGTCAATGAATTGCTTGCTTCATTGCTTCATCTCGGGAGCAGTTCGTCTCCGCACCCGATCGCCTTCAGCTCATTTGGTGTATTCCTCTGTTAGAGGGAGGGAGGAGAAATCCTCACACCGATAGGCTCAATCACGTGATGGCATCCGATGCGTCACACGCTCCAGCTGATCGCCGCCACAGCGAGACACACAACGAGGTTTCAGCGTCTCGGCGTCTGGATCGTAGTAGTAAGAGGCAGCAAGAAATGAAACCGTCTGTGTACAAATAGTATACAAATCCGAGAAAGTTCAGGGAAAGCTCAAATGAGCATAGAATGCCTAATGACCATCAGGACACTCCAAACAACAAAAACTCCAACGCGTTTCGTGACGCACAATCACTTCCTCAGGGAATGGGCGAACCCCAATTTTTGAAGTGAAACTTCTTTGCTGGCGCCTACAGGATTTTCATGGGAAAAAAAATCCTTACCTTGTAACAAAAATCAGTAACGCGGGTGACATCACGCTCCTAATGGTCGTGCCCGTCACACTCGCGCATGTGCACAAAACCACCATATCAGGCTGCATGGAGGTTAAAAACACTGCCGGGTCTCGCCACACATGCGCAGTGGCGACCGGACTCTAGCGCACATGAGCACTGGTGGACAGACTCGCCACACATACGGAGTGGCGGCCGAGTCTGCCGCACATGCGCAGTGGCGACCGGACTCTAGCGCACATGAGCACTGGTGGACAGACTCGCCACATATACGCAGTGGCGGCCGAGTCTGCTGCACATGTGCAGTAGCGGCCGGAGTCTGGTGCACATGCGCAGTGCCGACCGGACTCGGCGCTTAGGAGACAGAGGCACACACACAGGCACACACACACACACAGCGGCAGACACATCCACGCAGGCGCACACACACACACACACACACTCACAGATGCAGGCGCACACACACACACACAGATGCAGGCGCACACACACACACACACAGATGTAGGCGCACACACACACACACAGAGGCAGGCACACACACACACACACACACAGAGGCAGGCACACATAGGCACCAGAGGCACACACACACACACAATGAGACGCACACACGCACGCATACGCACACAAAGACAGTTAGTATAACTATAAAAGTGCAAATAGCTAAAACAGGTGTGTGCCGAGTACGCGTGTTCTTAGTCAAACTTCTTTGCGTTTTCCCACTGACGTGTTTTGATTTTTAATTATAAATATCACCATCACAAATACAATATCTGGGACAAAACAGTGACCAAAGACAAAGAAGTTTCACTTAAAATGCACGTGCTCAGCACACACGACATAAAAAAAAAAAATTCCAGGAATCTTTTGTATGTCGGTTTGACTTTCCAGACACAATTCTCTCTCCCCGCTGCCCAGCCCCTCTCTCCCCCCCTCTTATTCCATTTTTACCCCCTCCACTGGCCTGAATAGCAGTTCCTGCTGTCGCCCCCAACATGTGCCGCCCAAGGCGGTCGCCTAGTGGTTGGTGCGACCCTGGCATCGCCCCAAAGGCGAATAGCATTTGGCAGCAGCCAAAGGGTGTCAGCCGTTTGCTGCAGTTCGCTGCGGTTTAGTAATGTTACAGCTGCTCTATTGCAATCTGGAACTCACCAGCCCTCTCATCCCCTGTACCCAATGCCAACTTACCTTGCCTATAGATTGTAAACTCCTTGAGACAGGACCTCTTCTAACTTCACATTGCATGCCTATCCTACCTCTCTAACTTCACATTGCAGGCCTAGTCCTACCCTCTTCTACACTTCACATTGCCGGCCCTATCCTACCTCTTCTAACTTCACACTGCAGGCCTATCCTACCTCTTCTAACTTCACACTGCAGGCCTATCCTACCTCTTCTAACTTCACATTGCAGGCCTATCCTACCTCTTCTAACGCAATTTCAATCCTGTCTGTAAATGTTACTTACGCCCATAATCATATCTCTGCCTGTCCATGAAATGTCCGTAAACTAAATGTGTATAACCTTTGTTCATTTAATGTAACCCTGTATTATCACTCGTAGCTTTTATTTTCTAACATCACTGCATTCAAATGTAAGCTTAATTTCTATACAAAATAGTGCCTCTGGGAAGAAGAATGATTGCCCCCCTATCTTCACGTCTTCATGGGGACAGTAGCCTAGTGCTAGTTCTCTCATAACCAGAAGCCAGGTTGGCAAGAAGGTAGTTTAGCAGTAATGTGCCATCTATTTGTACCTTAAAAAACAACAAATATCCAGTAACGCTACGTAGGAGATGACCACAATCTACAAAGACAAAGACCAAATAAAGTAAATCTGGGTGCTAAAGACTACACCAGGGGTGGCCAACTCCAGTCCTCAAGGGCCAGCAAGATATCATCAGAATGACTGAGCCACCTGACCTATTGGTGGCCCTTGAGGACTGAAGTTGGCCACCCGTGGACTACACTATCCTTGTCAAAATAGCATAGGAATGCAATAAACACAAGTCAAGCACACCAAAATAAAGTCAGAAAAGTCAAGTCATAGTCAATTGAATTACTTCATATTTAGTCCACATGAAGCCAACATTTTGGTGCAAGCATGCACCTTCATGATGGACAGTCAAAACAGATACATGCCAATATTTATAGCCACATCTAAAAGCATACCTGCCAACTAATTCCAGGTTATGTGTGATATTATGTGTGATATTGATCCAGCCCGGAGTTTGTATTTCCATTTTCTGTATTACAAAGCAAGGTCTGAGCATAGACTGCCCTCTGTCATCAACACAATGTTCACCTGCAGTTAGTGGGTAGTCATGTAAGAGTTGTGCTCACTTACCGGTCTTCCTGTAGAGAATAATTTCCGTCTTGAATTCTCTCTTCTCGTCCAAGGCTTTTTGGATCTGGACCTTCAGCTGCTCGCTGGTCTCCAGGCCATACAGGAACTTACAGGCACAGCTCTTCTGCATCATCTCAGCTCGGGCAAAGCCAGTCAGGTCACAGAACCCATCTGAGCAGTACACGATGGGGAACAAGTTCAGCACCTGGGCGTTCCCCAGCACAAAGTTGCTGTCTGGAACAGAGTAATAAGGACCAGGTCAGGGAGGTAATAATGGTGCATTTCCCTTTAATATTTTCAGAGCGTCGGTCCAAAGCAAACCAGAGTACAACTGTACAATTAGCTCAGCTTCTTCTACTTAAGAGAAAAGAAAAATCAAGAGAGAAATTTGAGCTACCAAAAAAATTGTAATCAACAGTCATCAATCAAATGCTAATATCAAAAATCAACGTCTCAGGCAGGGTAATATTCGGAAGGCCATGGCTATTCCTAGGGCTATTTATCTCTGAAAGGAGCTAAGGAAGGTTGGAAGTATACAGAGATACTTTAGCATCCTTACACAAGGAATAATGAGCTGCCCCTCTGGTACGGCGGAAGAAGTAGAAACAAAAGGATCCTAGTATATTTTTCCTTTACAGGAGAAGGTAGTTGGGTAGAATACAGACTTTGTATGGTCATGGGGGGGGGGGGGGGGGGGGGGTCCTCTCCAGAGTACAATAAAGACAAAAAAAACTCGGGAGTCTCACACACAGGCTCCAAATCCCCTTCCAGTCTCAATCATACAATATGCAGGTAGAAGGATTATAAGTGCAAACATGCGGAGGAGACAGAAAAAGTGGAAGCTACAGTAAAAGTGACACACGTAGGAAACTAAGGGGATCAATCATGAAACTGCGATAGTGCCAATCAGAGCACTAGCACACGGAAACTCCCACTGACGTAAATGGGAGTTTAAATACAATATGCGGGTTCATGAGTATCCACTCTATGTATAAGCTCAAAGCTGCTGATAACTGTTTGTCATTAAGCTGATGATGTATGTACAGTATGTATGTCTTTATTTATATAGCGCTATCAATGTACATTGGACTTCACAGAAGTAACACACGTGACATAATAATAATAATAATAATAATATAATAACAAAAAGTTTTGAACATGCACCAACATACAGTATCAGGGGCATTGTGCGCACATAGCGTATTCGGATGTTACAAATTCAATGTTTGAGCCTTTTTTAAACTCTTGTTAATGTCAAAAACTGTCCTCTCACTACTGACATCAGATGTAACACACGTTGGGGCTGATTTATCAGTGCAAAGAAAGTGTGGCGAAACGTCTGTTGGGATACATTGCTCCGTTTTCTGCTGTGCTATAACCCAGGCTGTGCTATATGGCAGGCAGAAGCTTGTAAGGATTCGTGTTAAAACGTATACGAAGTAAAGAGTGACTCACTGTAAGGGCCCATTTGCATGGCATTACCCAGAATCCCTGGCTGCAGTGGAAGCATTGCATGTTAAGAGATAATGGGGAAAGGCAGGGATGCAGACCTGCCTGAGACATGTGAACGTGCTCACGAGTGGCTATTGTTATTTGCTGTACACTGTACGGGGGAGGGATTGTGTCACTTTTTTTACCCACCATAACTTTTTTAATGTCTTGACAAACATAAGAGTTTCCTGCCTACCTGCGGTGTAAATTACGTTTCTTCCACTTTAGACATGTCAGATTTTTGGAATAAAGGTGACGCAGAGTTTGATAGCTCTCCTTACAGTCACGTAATTCCTACAGACTTTCCCAAATATCTTGATATTTTGCCACAAGGTGAAAATGAAGACATTTACACCAATTTTCCTCCAAATTTCCCTACATAGATTATAATCACTTCTTCTACCCCCTTTATCTACCAGTTTCATTACACTTGATGCAGGATACAAAGAAAGAAAATGGAAACAGATAGGGGAAGAGTGTGCTTTTTGTTTTAAAAGGCGAAAAACACCTTTTTTATTTTTTTAAAGGGAATTAATATTTGTAACTCTACAAAGGTACTGTTAATTTAAGCGTGGCGGGTTTTTGACGCAGATTAAAAAGTGATGCACCTGTGACATTGTGCAAACAAGAAATTGGTCCCTGCTCAGCTGTGGCATACTGAAGGGTTGCTACAGGTATCAGGGAATTAATATTTGGAACACTGAAAAAGGAGAGAATCCCTTTTTGACGCACTTGCCCTCCAAACCTGGAGGTTGAGTGCATCAAAAAAGGGATTCTCTCCTTTTTTGTGTTGCATCTGTGACATTGACACAAGATGAAAATGACGCTCTTTGCGTTTTGTTCCGAAATGTCCTGAAGACACAATAGTGGTCTTCCCCGTCTCCTGGTGCCATCACACGTCCACCTGTGTATACTCTGTATTGCTATGTATCGCAGCATGTATTTTTCTATCACCTAATAGAAAACCTACATTTTCTTGCCGGCACACACAGCGCACAAGGCAAAACAAAACGGGGATGGTGAGGAGGTAATCCCTGGGTGGGCCCATCGCACAGACACGGATAGCTTATTTCACCTTCTGAATTCATCATGCCCGTGATTTGTTTGGGGAATAAGATTCTCCCGGGAGTCGTGCTCCTCTCTTGATTCGCTCTGATCAGCCGCACATTACTTACCCCCAAGTGCTCGCACATTTTCTAGGTCATTGTCGGAATGTCACCGAGCAAGCCAGAGGGGCCCACATGTTAACTCCCTCACTGCTGGCGGGGGGAAGGGGAGGGGGGGGGGGCGAAAGTACTGGGTGTTAGGGCCCTGTAACGACTCCCCCCCCCCCCCAAACCCATCGGGCAGTGAACAGGTAAGTGGCACAGCTTCATTCTTTTATGAAGGAGAGGGATGTATGAATGGTCAAAATGTCTTCAACAAGTAGTGGTCCTGAGCATGATGCAAAACAGTTCTGAACCTGTTGATCCAGTTGTAACTCTAACCTTGTACAACACGTGGCTCTGTGTTGTATGATTATTTGTTATCTGAGCTCTGGGTTCTGCTTGCGCAACCAGGCAAGTTGGGCTTGTTAAAAGCTGGACACTCCAAGTGAAAATAATGATGGCCAATGATGAGTGGAAGAAAAGCTTCCCTTAAATCCGCAGCCTGTGGCAAACCACATTCCCCCCCCCCCCCCCCAAGTGTTTTACTTTCTTTAACCCCTTGGGTGCCTGGAGACATCGCCACTATACCCACGAGCCTCATGACGAAGTGGCTGTGCCAGGGCCTTTCTTCACCTCGTTATAGGGCACAGGACACGATCTGACGGGCAGATAAATGGAATTTGGCGATTCCACCTCGCCCGTTTCTGGATTTGGCGAAGCCGCGATCATGTGATCCCTCGGAGGACCGGTCACGTGATCGCAGTACGCCACAGGAGCCGTTGCCCCCTCCTTCACCCAAAAAAGGGATAAAAGAGATCGCTTCAAGCCCTCTTCCAAAGCGGTCTTTATTTGTGTGAAATATTGTGTCGGGGAGGTTAAAATGGAACCCTCCCCAGAGCCCATTGCCGTCTGAAAGTTACCCTGGTGCACCCCAGAAGCAAGAGATCATAAATAAATCAGGTTTTTTTAACACTAGAAATACTTTATGTTTAAAGAGCAGAACGTTTTCAGGGTGCAAAATACTAACATTATATGAGTTAATCTCATATAGGCGTCTGAGGGGTGGGGGGGGGGGGGATGCTGTATCCGTTTGTGCCCGTTTGTCCTTATTTGCTATGCCATTCTGTTTTTGTAATATACATCATTCTGTACCGCGCCGTGGAATATGTTGGCGCTTTACAAATAAACGATTATAATAATAATACGGGAGATTCCTAGTCAAAAGATATGCAAGTCCACACCCAGAATCTCAATATCTAATGTCTAAATGCCGTGTGATATCCTAGAGCAGGGATAGCCAACTCCAATCCTCAAAGGACTGCCGACAGGCCCGGCGCGCAGGATATCCCTGCCACATTATGGCGGCGGCGCCGAATCCGTCGCTGAATCCGGAAACGGAAGAGATGGAATTGTCCTCTTCCATTTGCCTGCGTGTCAGATCGCGTTCTGTGCCCCACAACAAGCTGAAGAAAGGCCCTGACATAGCCACGTCGTCATCGGGCCTCCGGAGGGCCAGACTTCGTGACCTAGAGGCTACGTCTCAGGGCAACCAAGAGGTTAAAATAAGTCACAAATTGAAAAACAAATGGGGGGGGGGGGGAAATGTGGATTATCACAGACTGCTGATTTAAGGTACATTCACAGGGAAGCTTAGGGACATGAGATACAGGGTTAGCCAACCCGTTTAAAAAGACAACCCTTTAACCGCCTGGGTTCCCTGGTTAATTATCGCTATACTATACATTTTTTAAAATCTCTTTATGTTTTTATTATAATATGATCAGAAGTGCACATGGTACTTTATAGCCGCTTGCACCTGCTCTCATCAACATGCAAGGGCATCGGAGAGGTTGTCTACTGGTCTTGCTCCGTTGCACATTGCTGTACGGATCATCCTTCGGTCACGGTGACATCTGCAAACTTCTCCCCACCACATCATCTCATTAGGCTCAGAGGTTAGAGCAGGCGGTGGCCAACTCCAGTCCTCAAGAGCTGCCAACAGGTCAGGTTTCTAGAATATCCCTGCTTCAGCACGGGTGGCCCAATCAGTGGCTCAGTCAAAGACATGGGATATCCCTAAAACCTGACCCGTTGGTGGTCCCGGAGGACTGGAGTTGGTCTCCCCTGTTTTAGAGACTGGAACGGGGTTGGGGGAGCTGTGCGAGACAGCCCGGGTGCACTCAGGTGATACAATGAATTGTTATGGGAAATGGGATGACAAAAGAAGATTTAGGAAGGAGATGATTATACGGATAATGTGCTTTGAGTTGCTTCTCCCATACTTACAGTATGTCCCATAATCAGAATATTAGAGTTTATCCCGGGGGCCCTTACATCATTTGTATCATTATGTCCCTGTTACATTTGCTGTATGCTTCTACAAACAATAAAACTGGTAATAAATAGAATATGGGACACAAGGGGAACAATTCTGGGACAACAAACGGCACCATATGTATTCAAGTAAAAAAAATCCTATTGAAATAAATGGGGATTTTTAATCTATGATATATATATATATATATACTAGCTGAGAGACCCGGCGTTGACACACACACACACACACACACACACACACACACACACAGATATGTCACCTCTCCTTCCGGGCGCCGCCATCTTAGGCACTCGGCGCCACGAGGGAGGAAGGGGGTCCTTCCGGCCATTGCCATCTTAGGCACTCGGCGCCGCGAGGCAGCTGCAGGCTGCTTGCCCACTGCCTGTCCCCCCCGCCGGGGAGGGAGGTGAGTGACCGCTGGGGGGGAGGTGAGTGAGCGCCGGGGCAGGAGGTGAGTGAGCGCCGGGGGAAAGGTGAGTGAGCACCGGGGGGGGGGAGAGGTGAGTGAGTGCCGGGGAGGGAGGTGACTGCGCGCCATGGAGGGAGGTGAGGATGATTTATATTTTAATAGAGGATCGTGAACATTGTGAAAGCGGGAGATGTTGTTAAAGTGGGCATTTCATAATGTAAATATAGGATAGGCTGGCGGTGATTTGTTAATGTTAAACACAGATATTGTGAATGCGGATAATTAATAATGTCAATGAAATTGAGTATAGGTCCTATTTTATAAAGTGAAGTAATAAATAAATGTAAAGACCGGTTTGTCTATAGGGAGTGCGGTTCGTCCGGCGGTTTGTCCGGCCATGTGCACAGGGGAGTAAGCATGAGTGTTAGCTACAGGGGAGTAAGCAGTGTGTGAGTAAGCAGTGTGTACACAGGGGTGACAGCATGACTGTGAGTTGTGGGATGTGTGTGTGTGTGTGTGTGTGTGTGTGTGTGTGTGTGTGTGACTGTCCACTGCCCCCCCTCTCCTGTCCACTGCCCCCCCCCTCCTGTCCACTGCCCCCCCCCTCCTGTACGCCCCCCCTCCGTGTCCCTGTCCCACCCTCCTGTCTCAACGGTCCACCCCCTCCTGTCCACGGTCCCCCCCCCTCTCCCTGTCCCGCCCCCCCCTCCTGTCCACTGTCCCCCCCCCGTCCCGCCCTCCCTACTCTGCTCCACTGTCCCCCCCCTCCTGTCCCACTGCCCTCCTGCCCCCCCCTCCCATGCCCCCGTCCCCCCCTCCTGTCCACTGCCCCCCCTCCTGGCCCTGTCCACCCTGTCCCCCCCCCTCCCTTGTCCACTGCCCACGGCCCCCCCCTCCTCCCCATCCCCCCCCCCCCTCCTGCCCCCCCCCCTCCTGTCCACTGATCCCCCTCCCTGTTCCGACTGCCCCCCTCCCCGATCCACTGGCGTCGCCCTTCCCTCTGTCCCACAGCCCCCTCCTTTCCACTGCTCCCCCCCTCCTGTCCACCCTGTGCACCCCCTCCTGTCCACTTGCTGCCCCCCTCTCCTGTCCACACTGCCCCCCCTCTCCTGTCCCACTGTGCCCCCCCTACTCCTGTCCACAGTGTCCCCCCCCCTCCTGTCACCTGTCACTGCCCCCCCCTTTCACCCCCCCCCCTCCTTTCCAACGCCCCCGCCTCCTACCTTTCCACTGCCCCCCCTCTCCTGTCCACTGCCCCCTCTCCCTGCCCCCCCTCTCCTGTTCCACTGCCCCCCCTCTCCTGTCCACGCCCCCCCCCCTCCTGTCCACTTGCCCCCCACCCCTCCTGTCCATGCCGCCCCCCCTCCTGTCCCTGCCCCCCCTCCTTCCACAAACTGTCCACCCCCTCCCTGTCCACTGTCCACCCCTCCTGTCCACTTGTCCACTGCCACTTTCCCCCCCCTCCTTCCACTGGGGGGGTTCCCACTGCCCCCCCCTCTGTCCCACTGCCCCCCTCTCTGTCCCTACCTGCCCCCCCCTCCTGTCCACTGCCCCCCCTCCCCCTTGCCCCCCCCTCCTGTCCACTGCCCCCCACTCCTTGTCCACTGATCCCCCCCCTCCTGTCCACTGTCCCCCCCGTCCATGTCCCCCCTGCCGCTGGTCCACTGCCCCCCCCTCCTGTCTCCACTGGTCCCCCCTACTACCTGTCCACTCTGCCCCCCCCTCCTGTCCACTGTGCCACCCCCTCCTGTCCCACTGTCCCCCCCCCGTCCAGGTGTCCACCGCCCCACCTCCTGTCCCTTGTCCACTGCCCCCCCCCCCCCTCCTTTCCCCTTCCCCCCCCTCCTGGTCCACTGGCCCCCCCTCCTTTCCCTGCCAACTGGCCGCCCGCCCTCCTGGTCGCCTGCCCCCCCCTCCTTTCCACTGGTCATCCCCCCCCTCCTTTCCCACTGCCCCCCCCCCTCCTGTCCACTGGGCCCCCCCCTCCTGTCCACTGCCCCCCCCCTTCCTGTCCACTGCCCCCCCTCCCCCTTCCCACCGTCCTCCCCTCCCCCTTCCCACCGCCTCCCCTCCCCCCTTCCCACCCCTCCCTCCCCCCTTCCCACCGCCTCCCCCCCGCCCCGTCCACCGCTCCCCCCCCCTTCCCCCGCCTCCCCTCCCCCCCCCTCCCCCGCCCCCCCCTCACACCCTAGCAATGACCCCCACTCCGCAGACAGCCTCCAAACCACGCGCCACCACCTCCCGCCGCCTCACACCCTAGCATTTACCCCCA
Source organism: Ascaphus truei (assembly GCA_036426205.1). Taxonomy (NCBI): domain Eukaryota; kingdom Metazoa; phylum Chordata; class Amphibia; order Anura; family Ascaphidae; genus Ascaphus; species Ascaphus truei. The sequence goes on along the minus strand of WSYH01000034.1, from coordinate 321,881 downwards.
CTCGCACACGCACTCACAACCCTCGCGCCACCCGCCTCCCTCGCACCCTATCAGTGAACCACACGCCTCAGCATTTTTTTACAATCAACTTATTGCCCAAAATATACATTGTACTGTGGTTGTGGGTTACAAAACCCATTTTTTATCCAACATCGTATTCACATTTGCTTCCATCTTTTTTTTCAATATTATATCCAACCTTTACACAAATACTCACCTATTGTTCCATCAATTTCTAAATATACTACCATTAGCATTACATCCCGGGCAACTCCGGGTCTCTCAGCTAGTATACTATATATATATATATCTGTGTTAGGGCACTGCGGCCCTTTACCTTGGTGCTAGCAGGACCTCCATACATCCAGTTCGTGCGGCCATACAGGTATGGTAACAGCACGAAGTAGGATGATGATGAATGATGTGTACTTTTTTGTCTCATAGCCTCCGGTCCCCTTTGGGAATTGGATTTTTCGTGGCTGTGGCTATTCATCATCATCCTGCTTCTGCTTCTTGTTTTTTAAAAACAGAAAAAGTAAATGGAAAATATATAAATTATTTTTAGGGGGAAATTCTTTCCTTGTTAATCGATTATATATGTGAAAAATCCCAAATGGATTTCAATATTTATAATATCTATGTTATTAAAAGTCATAAAAGGAAAACTAATTACCTAAGCTGCCGATCAATTAGTTCTCCTGTAATCGATCAGCAAAATCCTGTTTCCAGAGTTCACTAAATGGCCGCCTTTCATTTTTCAACCATCCGTTAGTCAGTGTAACTCACAGCTTACCATGTATTCTATATTACTAACTAGCTGAGAGACCCAGCGTTGCCCGTGAGTTAAATTTCGCCCGCTAGAGGAGGGGTGTGGGGGGGGGAAGTGAATGAGGTGGGTGGGGGGTGAAAGGAAGGGTGGGGGGGTGAAAGGAAGGGTGGGGGGGGGGTGAAAGGAAGGGTGGGGGTGAAAGAAGAATGCGGGGGGAGGAGGGATGGGGGGAAAGGAAGGGTGGGGGTGAAAGGACGGTGGTTTGTGGGGGTGAAAGGAAGGGTGGGGGTGGTGGTTGGTGTACAGGAAGGGTGGGGTGAGAAAGACTGGTGGGGTGGGTGAAATGAATGGTGGGGTGTGGGGTGAAAGGACGGTTGGGGTTGTGGTGAAATGTAATGGTTTTTGGATGTGTGAACGGAAGGGTGGGGGGGTGAAAAGAAAGGGTGGGGTGTGGTGGAAGAACAGGGTTGGGGTGTGTTTTTCACTCCATGGTTGCGTGTTGGTGGGTTTAAATCCCTTTTTTTGGGTGACACGATAAACTGTTTGTTGGTGTGTGGTGAAAGGGACGTTTTGTTTTTGAGGACAGGTGGGGTGGGGGGTTAAATTCCGGTTTTGATTGTTGAAAGGATTGGTGGTGGTTGTTTTACACGCCAGGTTGTGGGTGGGGGTGTTCCAGACATTGTGTGGTGTTGTGTGTTTACATAAAGTGTGGGTGTGTGAAAGACAGGTTTGTGTGTGGTGTGTTTTGTTGCCAATTAATGTGTGTCTGGGGGGTGCCCGCCGGTGGTGTGGGTTTGGTGCCCGGCAGGTTGGTCCTGGGGGGTGCCCGTCCGGGTGGTTTGGTGGTGGTTCCGGCCGGGTTGGTGTGGTGGTGGTTCCCGGCCGGGTGGTGTGGTGGTGGTTCCCGGCCGGGTGGTGTGGGGTGTTCCCGCCCCGGTTTGGAGGGGGGGGGGCCCGGCCTTTGGGGTGGGGGGGCCCCGGCTGTGTGGGGTGTGGGCGGGGGGCCCGGCCGGTGGGTGGGGCCCGGCCGGGTTGGGGTGGTGACAGGCCGGGTGGGGGGGCCGGCCGGGTGGTGTGGCCCGGTGGGGGGTGCGCCGGCCGTGTGGGGGGCCCTTCCGGTTGGGGGGGGCCCCGGCCGTGGTGTTGGGTGCCGTCGTTTTGGAGTTTGTGGTGTGCTGACCGGCCGTTTGGCGTGGGGGGGAAAAGGAAGGGTGGGTGGGAGAAAAGAAGGTGGGTGGGGGGAAGGAAGGTGGTTGGGGCAAGGAATGGTGGGGGGGGGGACGGAAGGGTGGGGGGGGAAATAAGGGTGAGGGGTTTGGGGAAATGAAGGTGGAGGAGGGAAATGAAGGGTGAATTGGGGTAAATGAGGGTGGGGGGGGGGAGAAGTGTTGGGTTGGAATGAAGGTGGGGGTGTGGGAAGGAAGGGTGGGTGTGGGGGGGAAATGAAGGGTGTGTGGGGGGGAAAGGAAGGGTGGGGGGTGGTAAAGGAAGGGTGGGCGGTGGGGAAAGGAAGGGTGGGGGGGTTGGTAATTACGTTTGGGAGGTGGTAAAGGAGGTTGGGGGGTGGTAAAGGAAGGGTTGGGGGTGGTAAAGGAAGGTTGGGGGGGTGGTCAAGGAAGGGGTGGTGGTAAAGGCGGGTGTGGTTGGGGTGGGAAAGGAAGGGTTGTGGGTGTGGGGGGGAAGGAAGATGGGGGTTGGGGTGAATGGTGTGATTTGGGATTTTTAAATATTAGCGTGTGTGTAGTTTTTTGGGGGAAAGAAGTAAGTGTGGGGAAGTGTAAGACGAATGGTGGTTGTGAATAGGCAGTGTGGTGTGGTGGCAATATAAGCCGGTCATTCAGTGACATTAAACATGCATTTATGTAAGGACAAATTTGGTATACTTTTTCGACACATGCGTGGTTTGTGCATGAGCGTATGAGAAGAGACTGTGAGCGGAGGCATAGAGATATGGGGGTGGGGGGGGTGGTGCGGAGGTATTGCATTGGTGTTGCGGTAATTTGTGATAGGATTGTACGTGCGTTGGTAAGTAAGGTGCGTCCATGCACAGGGGGCAATTTTTTATAACCACATGAAATAGACGTTGCTAGGTGAATGTCCTGGGAACTAAATTCCATATTCCCTTTGTCCTTGCCTTATTTATATGGTATCCATTTCCCTTGTTTTTACTGCCTGTCGTTTCCACTGTCCCAGCACAACACTAACAATGTATAAATTCAAATTATTGCTACATGTTGTTAGTTCCCTCAGACATTCTGTGTTGCCATATGCAGCCCAGCCTTCTCCTCCGAATGGGCTAGTCTGCTCCCCTTCTGTTTTGTTAGATAGTCCTTCCCAGGCTATTCCCTTTACCCACTATCCCGGTCCCCCTTCTCTTCCTTTTCCCCCCGATATCACAGTGAGGATAGACCGTGTGCTCCACCCCCCTGGTAGGCCTTTCTCTCCTCGTAGTCTAACCTTCATAGAAGCATCCACATAGGAAGCACTCTCTGCCTCACTACACCTAACAAGTTTCCTGTGCGTTCATACTCCTTTCTACTCCTGCAATAAAGTTAAGAAAGACATTAAGGACTTGTCATGTTTGGAAGAGGGAAACATGAGTTAAAGCTAACTGAGCTATTCATAACCTCAACACGTTACCCTAGCTTCAGGATAGTAAGTAACTGTGTGTGTTGAGGGTTGTGTTATGAATGTATGATGTGTACTGTATCCGTATGAATGTATGTATAGTGTATGGATGTTGAATGTCAAGGAAAAGAGATTTTTAATTTTGTATAGAGGATCCGTGAAGATATTTCAAAACGGGAGATCTTGGTTAAAGTGGGCTTTAGAATGTAAAGGTAGGATATGCTGGCGGTGATTATTGAAAGTAACAATGTAGAAAGATTGAATGCAGGATATTGTAGAAAGTACATTAAGTAAATGTAATGTAGTTTTGTGTTGCGGGCATTTTGTGTAAATGTTTTGTACGTGCGTATATAAAGTAACGTGCGGCCATGGCACAGCGGCCATTTGATTAAAGAAATTGACTAGTTTTTGCGGCCATCGCCCCCCCCCGCAGGGAGTAAGGCTGATCGTTTGTATATAGGGAGTGTTGATCAACCTGTTGAAATATTGAAAGTTGGATATTGTAAAAATGTAAGTAACTGTTTTAAGGTTTGCTGTAGCGGGGCAGTTGTGTAATCGTTTGTAAGTGCGTAGTAAAGTAACGTGCGGCCATGCACGCGGCCATTTTAAAAATGAAATTGTCACTGGCCAGGTTTTGCGGGCATTCGCAGGGAGGGGAGTAAGGTGGTCATTTTGTGTATATTGAGTTTTGAATTTTTTTAGAAAATTTAAAGTGGGATATTGTAGAATGTAAATGTAAGTAAATGTTTGTATTGCTTTTGCGGTCATTAGTGTAAATGTTTTGTAAGTGCGTAGTTAAAAAACGTGCGGCCCATGCACAGCGGCCATTTTATAAATGTAATTGACAGTGGCTATGTGTTTGTACAAATGCATAAAGGGAGAGTATGGAAAAAAAGCTTGTGTGCTGTGCACGCGCATAGTAAGTGAAACTTCTTTGACTTTGTGTCCACATGAATTACTTATAACGCGCGTGCTCGCCCATGTTCAGTGTGTCAGTCAGTTGATATGTCTGTTTTTGTTTGTGTGTGTGTCAGTCGTGTATGTCATCTTAGCGGTCATTGTGTGTATTTGTGTCGTCGTGTGTGTGTTGTGTGGTGTGGTGTGTGCGTGTGTCTCTCTCTCTGTTGTGTGAATTTCTCTCTGTGTCGGTCCAGTGAGTGTATGTTGTTGTGTCGTCAGTGGTGCTGCGTATGTGTGTCGTCAGTGTGTGTGCCTATGTGTGACAGGCAGTGTGCTTGCGCGTGCGTCAAATGTTGCGTGCGTACAGTGTGTGTTGTGTTGTGTTTAGTGGCCGCAGTAACCAGCATCATGAATTTTGAGCGGTGGGGGAGCTCACAGTGGGGGGGGAAGGATATGCCATCATTCAGGGGCGGTTTTGGTACATCACGGGGTGTGCGTGCGTGTGGTCAGAAGTGTGCGCTGGTGCGTTGCGTCTAGTGTTGCGCGCGCTTGCGTCAGTGTGTGCGCGTGCGTTCGCAGTGTGTGCCGTGCGTCCCAGAGTGTGTGCGCGTGCGTCAGAGTGTGTGCTCTTGCGTCAGAGTGTGTGTCGGGCGTCAGAGTAAGTGTGTGGTGTGTGGTGTCGTCCGTTTTGTGTGTGCGTCATAGTCGTTTGTGTAGTGTCAGTCATGTGTGTGTCAGTCAATGTGTGTTATGGCCAGTTGTGTGCGTGTCTGTCAGTGTCTGTGTATCTCTCTGTGTGGGGTACCAATGTCTCTCTGTCTGTTCTTCCCCCCTCTCTCCTGACTCCCCCACCCCTAACGGATCGCGGACCCGGGGGCTCAGTCTGAGTCTTCCTGAGCAGAATCCCCCCAACCCCCCCCACCCCCAGGCGGCGCCTCAAGCTCCCCCCTTCCCCACCCCCGGCGGCACGCTCAAGCTCCCCTCCCTTCCCCGACAACCCGGCGGCGCGCTCAAGCTCCCCCCTTTCCCCACACCCGGCGGCGCTCTCCAATCTCCCCCCTTCCCCACCCCAACCCCGGCGGCGCGCTCAACCACCGCTATCCAGGCGCCGCTCCTAGCCGCTTCTGGCATGCTTGGCTTGGCGGGAACGGCGCCGCTGCAGCCACTTCTGCCGCTGCTTGGCAGTGTTAGGAGCGGCGGCTAATCGCCGCCGCAATGTGGAGCCAACTAGGTGTGGTGTGTGGGAGGGTGAGGGTGCGGCGGCGATTAGGAAGCGCGCCGGCGGCTCATCGCCGCCGCCATTGTGACAGTGGGGGGCGTGAGCGGAGCGAGCGTCCATTACGTGGAGCGTCACTTGCGTTTCCACATTTCCGCCCCCCCATCTATACCCATTTTTTATCCCATCAGGAGGTTGCCACTAAAGAGTTTTCACTTCAAAAGTAGATGTATAACGTACCAGAATAGAATATTGGCAAAAGTAAGGTAAATGATTGGTGTTGCGCCGTAAATTACAGTGCGTAGGTTAAGTAAACGTGCGTACATGCAACATGGAGTAAGCAGGAGCGTTTTTTAAGTGTAAACTTCTTTGTGGCACCTCTATGGGATTAAAACTGGATAGATGGGGGGGCGAAATGTGAAACGAAGTGACGTCACGTAATGGACGCCGCTCCGCTCCACGCCCCCCCTGTCACAATGCGGCGGCGATACCGCCGCGCGCTCCTAATCGCCGCCGCACCTCACCTCCCACACACCCACACTATTTGCTCACATGCGCGGCGATAGGGGGCCGCCGCTCCTACTGCCACGCATGCGCAGAATTGGCTGGCAGCGGCGCCGTTCCCCGCCCCTGCCACGCATGCGCATACGCGGCTGGCAGCGGCGCCTGGGATAGGGTGGTTTGAGCGCGCCGCCGGGGGTGGGGTGGGGGAAGGGGGGAGCTTGAGCTCGCCGCCGGGTTGTTGGTGAGGGGGAGCTTGAGCCTCGCCGCGGGTTGTCGGGAAGGGGGAGCTTGAGCGTGCCGCCGGGGGTGGTGAAGGGGGGAGCTTGAGCGCGCCGCCTGGGGTGGGGGGTATCTGCTCAAAGACTCAGACTGAGCCCCCCGGTCCTCCTCCGTCGGGGGTGGGGAGTCAGGAGAGAGGGGCAGACACAGACAGAGAGATTTGGTACACACCGAGAGATACACATCCACTTACAGACCGCACACACTGCCTCCACCATGGAATGACACCACATGACTGACACATACACACACTTCTCTGACGCACACACCACTGACTGACACACACACACCCACACTTACTCTGACGCACGCACACCACTCTGACTCACGCGCACACACTCTGACGCACTCGCACACACCTGACGCACGCGCACACACTGACTCAACGCACGCGCACACACTGACGCACGCGCGCGCACACTCTGACGCACCGCACGCGAACACTCTGACCCACGCACCCACACCCCATGTGTACCACAACCGCCCCTGAATGATGTGCTTTTCCTTCCCCCCACTGGGAGCTCCTCCCCCCCGCTCAACATTCATGATGCGGGTACTGCTGCCAATAAACACTACACACACACACTGACGCACGCACACTTTGACGCACGCGCAGCGCACACTGACTGTCCACATACGCACAACACTTACTGACACCCATATCGCACGCCACTGACTGACCACACACATACACTCACTGACCGACACATAGAGACAATTCACACAACAGAAGAGAGACCACACACAGCACACCACACACACACACACAACAACACCACGACGGACACAAATACCCCCACCTGACCGTACAGATACATACACTGACTGACACACACCAACAAACACTACATACTCACTGACTGACACACTGACACTGTGTGCCGACACGCGCGTTATAAGTTAACTTCTGTGACAAAAGTCAAAGATTTTCACTTACTATGCGGCGTGCACAGCACACACAGCTTTTTTTGTATAGGGACGGGTTTCGTCAGAGTTTGTACTAAGGCATAAAGGTAGAGTATTTAATTAAGTTAATTAAGATGTGTGGATGTTGAATGTTTCTATTTTTATAGTGATCTGAACATTTGTGAAAGCGGGGATTTTTTAAAGTTGTAATTTCATGATGTAAAGCTAGGATAGTGTGCGTTATTAGTAAAAGTTAAACACAGATAAACACGATGTATAGTGGGATGGGATGACAGTGACTGTGTGTGTTTGGGGGTACACAGGAGTCGTGTCCAGGGATGTGTACATTGTGAATTGTGTGTTTGTGTACAATGAGTCAGTGTACAGGTGTGGTGTGATGTGTGTGTGTGTGTGTGTTTTGTGTNGTGGTGTGTGTGTGATGTGTGTGTGGGTGTTGTGTGTGTGTGTGTGTGTGTGTGTGTGTGTGTGTGTGTGTGTGTGTGTGTGTGTGTGTGTGTGTGTGTGTGACAGGGGTGGAGTGTGAGATGTAAAACTACCAAGGACTCCGCATGGGGTTTTTGTGGGGTATGCTGTCAGTGCAGTGTGTGAGAGTGAAGTAGGTGTGTGTCAGTGATGTCACTGTCATTTTGGCCAATAGAGTCGTGTGGGAGGTGTGTGTCACAGTGGGGCGTACCTCTTGGCCAATGAGAGTCGGGGGGCAGGACATCACATATCACCCGCAGCTAGTACCAACTTTCGATTTTATATATTAAGATTTACACGTCGGTTTGAAGCAGGGAAGTCTCCTATCTGAGCTCTGGGGACCCCTGCTTCCAGAGATATTACCTGCAAGGCTTTGCCGGTATTCTTAGAAAGTTTAATTAACGATCCAGGTTCACTGGGCCAATTAGGAAGCCCCCTTCCCCACCGGATGACGTCACGGCTTCCTATTGGCTCGCAGGGTGACGGGAGGCTTTGGAACAGCATTAAGTGACCCTGCTAGCAGAAGCTGAAGCGGCTACCAGCGGGCCCACGGAGGTCTGATTTCTGGAAGCAGGGGGTACGAGGATATGAAATTAATGAGATTCAGCTCTGGGACCACCCTTGCTGCAGTCAATAGATTCCTTTCTCCCTGTCACTGTGTTTCAGTCCAGTCTGTTTCACCTCTGGGACTGTGTTCTAGTTCCTTCCTTTCAGAGAGATGCCCCCTGCACAGCTCGCCCAACTGCTCCCCCTGTGGAGAGAGTGTGTTTCTTACCTATTCCTTATTCTTATGCCTTCCCAAAACGTTTCCCCCCTTTATTTCTGTTTGATGGTCTCATAATAAATAACTTTCGAATTAAGAAGACTTCATTTAGCAAAGGATAGGAATGGGGAGTGAACCGTTCAGTATTAACTTGGACAGAACGACTAGGGGGTAGCACAGTTCTATGGGGAGAACAGGTCTGCAGAGGCCGTACCAGACAGGGATACAATGGCCAGTCAGGCTCAAAATATCCAGCGCGATGTTAGAAGCTCAAACGTTTTATGCATTGTCACTGACACACAAGGAACATTTCTGGGCCAGACGCAATTGCATCAACCTGATTGCATTTTCTCCGTGACTTAAAGCAAAGCCCAATTACACGTTTCATTTTCTTAATTTATACAGGATTGAAGGCCGGGGGTCTCTCCGGAAAAGAGCTGTGTTTTGTTAATGGCAGCACCAGCGGACTCCCTGCCTCCCAATTACTTACCTCTGTAGGAAGGTGCCAGGTCTTGAGGAGTTAAATGTTCCAGTCACGCGGGCCAATAGGAGAAGCCACCCGGAGGCGTCACGGCTCCTATTGGCCGGCATGAAACGGGACATTTAAACACCACCAATTTTGTTAGGCACACGTTCACCTGGCTGCAGTGATGACAGCACTCCCTAGGAGGGATAGGCGGGGGGGGTAAGTGTCTGGAAGCAGGGGGTCTCCGGCGCTGAAATGAACACAGTTAAGCTCCAGAGACCCCATGCTTCAACCTGTAATCAAAGAAATAAAACATTGAACCATGTACTGCTGCTTTAGAGCAGCAATGTATCTTGTGAAGCACTGTCACCATATTTCCTGGATTAACCTTCTACAGCAGGAGGAGTGAATCTTTTTTCCCTGCGCCCCTTGCCGCCTGTCCCCCTCTTTAGCGCCCCCAAGCTACTTTGGCTCTGACACATCCTGGCATATGACGTTCGTTGCATTGGCGAAACGCAACATAACATGCCCACGGCGCCATTTTGACGCGCGGTGTTGCCATGGCGATTGTGCGTCACCAGGGCCGTCTCGAAACCACGGCAAGCAGAAGTTACAGAGGCCTTGCAGTCCCCATTGCCATTAATTGTTGAAATGCCTTTCGGAAACCGCGCCCGCGCAGGGCCTCGGTACACCAATGCGCCCCACAGCGAATCTAGCACCCCTCACTTTGACACCCTGTTCTACAGACCTTATAAATACGGGCCAGCACTCGAGACACACTTACAGGCACCGCCCAATGACCCTGTCTTTTTGGATAGGCTTATAAGGTGTGGTTACAGTGCGGGCGGCAGGTAGTCTTTATGGGAGAACACTGCAAAAAAAAAAGGGTATAACTGAGCATTCAAAATAATAAAGCATAATAATACTGGTGGTGCCTCCAGAAGTGGGGGGGGTTCTTCCTCACCAATGAAATCAATAGCATAGGTTGGGCACTCCTGAAAAAAAAGGATTTATTTGATTACCGCTTTGATAATACATAGGACTTCTTTTCAGTCACTTTTCACAGGAAACCTTCCTCAGGGCGCGGTAGATTGGGGGTCCAGGGGTTCTCCAGTCCTAAGACCCCCAAACAGGTAGGGCTGGCCAGGTGTCTTTTTACAAATAATGGAGTTCAATGCTGGAAGGGGCGACGTGCTCGAGCAAACATTCCCCTCTCGCCTCTCTCCTCTCCGTTGCTGTTTCCTTCCTCTCCTTGGCCCCACCACAGGCTTCCTTCACACACCTCCTCCTGCTGCATTACCCAGCAGCCGACAAATGAAGATAGAGGAAGTTGCCCCCGGCCCCTAGCAACAGCGTGGTCGGGGAAATCCCGCGGTCCCTCCGGTCATATTTCCATGAGAGGTAACAACAGGACACATACACACACGGTCTAGTATACCTATTCATTTGTACTGGACGGGTGTTTCTTCAAATGACAAGGACAGGTCCAGTTCAATACTGGACACTCTGGGCAACCCTACGCAAAACAGGTCAGGTGTCAGGGATAAACCCTGCTTCAGCACAGGGGATTCAATTGAAGGCTGTAAAAACTATAAGAAGTTTGTAAAAGAAGGATTGATGACTACTTGGTTGGTGGTACAGCATATCACACGACGGGCACCACTGCTCATAAGATTCATAAATGAGAGCAGTTCTAACCCCTGTGTTGCAGATCCTGCTGGCAGCATATGGTTAATTTAAGGATTTTGTCTGTCCCCAGGGCCATTAAAGAGTGTTTCAGGGAAGGTGTTTATCACAAAGGGCAGTCTTCCTGCTGGGTGGACCAATTAGCGCCTCGGACAGTCGTTTTACACAAAGCATTTCACATTTCAGTAGCCCATTCTAAGACTTTCACAAATGCCCCAACTTCACACCTTCTTCTCCGAGGTTGAACCCCCATGGGCTCCTGGAGGGGGATATGTCAATGCCATTTAAAGAGCAACGTGTGGCAAATAGCATCAACTGAAGCGGTTTTTTTTTACAGTATGTTGAGCATCAATGTAGACAGTGCTTCTCCAGTCACCAAGGGTCACCAACAGGTCAGGTTTTAGGGATATCTCTGATTCAGCACAGTCTGAGCTACCTGGCTGAAGCCGCGATGATAAGCTACCTGTGCTGAAGCGGGACTGATTGAGCCACCTTGTGGCGGAAGCAGAGAATCTCCTGAAAACCTGACCTGTTGGAAACTCTTGAGGACTGGAGTTTCCACCCCTGACCTAAGCGAGATGAGGGTTTATGAGGGTTACTTACTAAAGTCCCCCAAACACCCAAAAAATGACTTAATGCTGCTCTACCTATTAACAGTGTTTGAAAATATTTCACCACAGGAAACGCAAATTCTGGGTGAAAGTGGAAAAGTTCACAAATTTATATAAGACAAAGATAGATTCCACAAAAGTTTCCTACAATATGCACCGCGTGGAAATGCAAGATTGCCGTATAAGTCCTAAGATATATTATCTAGGCCATAGAAAAAGGGTATGTACTGTAGGTGAATTGAGCCACATTACTGTACAAAAAAACTCCGATGTAGATCATGTAAGGATCATACAAAAAAATAATAACTTTTCTTGAAACCTAATAATAAAAATGCATGTGAATATTACAGTGCTAATTAGAAATTCTCCATGATAGGGGCGGTGTGCGGCCCCGACCAAGCTCAATATAGATAGGTATTTGGACCTCTGTAGGACTATAGGTAAAGAGGGTGGAGTATACAGATATATGCTGCGAAGTGAAGATAGTAAAGTGAGAACATTGGATGGATAAAGGAAGGTCCCTTTAATGTTCCGCACCCCCACAGGGTAGAATGTATCACAACCCTTATAGCATAGATGGAATCCAAGGAAAGTAAGGAGAACGAGAAGAAATCGCCTAACGTACAGGTTGTCGGCGATATCGGTCGCGGTGGGAAATTCGGGGCGGCTCGGGGTTGGGCGGGGTTTTGGGATAATTGCTGTGGGTAAGAGAGGAGCATAGGATAGACAACACCCCCAAAAAAAAAATAAAAACAATTGATTGGCTGATCCGCAGGCTCCAATCTCTCCCACGATCAAATGGGGGAAAACTAGAGAACACAGACAAACAAAACAAAGGGAGCGCAACAAAAAAAAGGCGGGAGGAATCAATTTCACATTAAACCTTTTAGAACCATATAACACAAAGATAAAACTTACAATTAAAATATTTTGTTTTGTTAAATAATTGGAGAAAAAAACAATTGCAGTTCACCGGACAGCGGTTCCTGAAGAATCCCATCTGATGCAACCGCCCTGAGAGTGGGCGTAATTGAGTGAAGGGGTGTTCTGGTTTCCCTCTGTACCAAGATGAAGGGAGCATTGAAAGGGGGCGGTGCTTGTGAGAAGAGTAGGAGGTTTCCGCTGCGGCGGCCGATAGCACAGGGCGCCGCCCATGTTGTATGGGCCATTGCCGCAATACTCATGCGCGCAGGACGAAAGGAGGAGAGGAGAGTTGGAGCATGCGCAGTGAAAAGCGCGCGCGAACGCTGGCCAATAACCAGGAGGCTCTGAAGAAAACTACAATTCACCATGAGCTCAGCAGAGCCACATGACACCGGGAACGAATAGGAGTGCTCAGGGATTTGCTGGGCAGGCAGGAAAGGGAAGCGTGGGGGGGAGTTAGAGACCAAGTGCCAAAAAAACAGGTACCTTAGGTGCTGATCCCGTCTTGGGGGAGGGTCTTTGGGGGACACTGGGTTGAGGACAAAGGGAATGAGTCTTACATTTGGACACGGTGTGTTTGTGGGTGCACGAGGTGGTGGGCAGTGACATACTCAATGTGGAGAGTGAGAGAGGTGGGCGGCCAGGCCACGGTGTATATTTACTGAATATGCATTCTGTTCAGTACTGTGACTATATGTGTTTTATCCTTAAAGGTGTACGCTAAGGTTTTGCAGTTACTTATTAGTAAAAGGTTACTACGTGAGGCCTTGTTATCATTATTCTTACCTAGGGGAATCGTTTGCTTATTGGGGATCCCTGGGTAAGGGAGGCGCTGACCAAAGAACATATTGTTTACCCCAGGCTCCCAGTTAGCGGAGGACCAGATCTCGCTGAGCCAGCAGGGGGTACATTGCCAGCATTAGTAGCCTTTCTATGTTAGCAGGAAAGAGGGCTTAACAGAGCAAAAAAGGGTTAATACTAAATGTCCAGGGGGCTACCTAAAAGACCGATCGGAGCTCCGTGAGTATTCTCCAAAAGGCTAGGGAGGAAGAAACACTGCAGGTGTGTGACGTCACTCCGTCCTGGTGCTGAAAAGAAAGACCAGACACCTCCTACGCATTTCGGTGTCAATACGCTCGTAGGGGGTGGGTCTGTTCAGATAGGAGGGGAAGAAAAGGGGAATGGATGGAAAGGAGAAGGGATTTGTACCAAGAGGATGGGGTAAAAGGGACGGATATGAAGGGAGGGGGGAGGGAGGGGAGTGGCGAACCCCCAAATAAAGATAAAAAATTGGAGGTGATCATTCACCCAAAATGAAAATTATTCATTATTTAGAATGAACATCCAATCATATATAACAATATAATAAAGGTGGTATTCAAAAATGATTAATAAATACCATTTACATAATCCAAACGGATCCCAATTCCCATCATCAGAGGTTTACAATCTAACCAGGCGATCGATACTATATATGATTACTAGATATGATTCTCACCCCCTATTAAAAAAATCATGGGGATCAGGGAACCAAACCATGAAGAGTAATCCAACGTCATTAGTATATGAATGTACCATAGAGTTATTGTGATCACAGAACGGTAAAATATTGAAACCTAATGTTTGAAAGAACTATGATCATATAGATTTAATATGCACACTAATAACTCAAATGAAGCACGTCAATTCATTTAAGCCTACTTGAGGAAATGGCTTGATGTCTATTAATTTCCTTGAGGCCTAAGGGGGATTTTAACCGGTAATTGTGAAAATCCAGAACCTGGGCACGTTGTAGGAGTAAGCTTCCCTTCACCCCCTGCTGGATTTCTCTCTATACTATTTCAAGGACCTTGAAATGTGGACCTCTGGGTTACCTAGTGATGTTCTAAAAAAATTGCGAATACAGGTTATGTATTTTCTTTCCTTTATCTAGAAATCTTCTTTATTGCCTTGTATCGTGCTTTTAATCCCATTTATATGTTCCCCTCATAAGTACTGAAGTGACCGGGATTGTTTCATACATAATATTTAAATTGCCAGGGACAATTGAATAACATAATGACAAAAGTTAGAAAGACGGTTAATAAATTATTGTGACACCTGGTGTTCCCACACCTGTGGCCAAAGTTCACAATCACCTTATCACGCGACATAATTTACACATGTTACACCTCCCACAGCAATAATTGCCTTGGGTTGATGACAGGAATTGTTCGTGATCATCTTCACAGTTTGTTTTTTCAAGACACTGGGCGTCAAATACTCATAAAGATTTTTAGCTTTTTCAAAAAAGACAACTTTTGTTTTGGTACAATTCTCGGCCCAAAAATGGGATCCTTTTGAGAATAACGAGCTGCTTGCCGATAATTTTTCAATTTTTGACTCTTGTCTACAGTAATCGGCTTTAACATGGGGGATCCAAATTTGGAAGATCTTTTTCACCAGGATTATAATGTGATCTCTTGCGGTCTCTCACTCTAATAATAGCCTTCCCCACATGATCTTCAATATATCCTTTATCAAATACTCTTGGTTTTAATATGTCACATTGACTCTCAAAATACCATGGCTGCTGAAACAGTTCCGAAGTATCCTCAGAACTGTCCATAAGGGATTCTGATTACCATTGATGCTGATGGTTGAGGTTATAATGTAAATAGGAATTAACAGACTTTCTGAAAAAATTTCTTGTGGTGATAAACCATGTCCACGGTCTCCATTCAAGATATAAAAAAGTGCATTCATTTGTGGCTAGGTTCACCACTTAGACAATATTTTGTCATTTAGAATATTTGTAAATCGTGAGAAAAACTGACCATTCAAAGCTCACCAAGGACCGTGATGCTGTGGAGTAAATGCACGCACAATTGTGGATAGATTTGGCTGATATAGGAAATCAGCAACTTGAGTGTGGGTTATGCATGGTCCTGCAGTACAACAGAACATGGCAATGTAATAAAAACAGCAGTGAATAGTAATCATAGGGAGGAGTAATGGACCGAAAGGAGGAGTAAATAGGCTCGTATGAACTGTTGGTAGCACAGCAAAGGGTAAATTCAAATGAAATACCTCGTTAGTCCTACTCCAGTGTGACAGTCTGTGAGTATCTCCTTTCCGGGCCCAGCGAAGGGTACACCAAGTTGAGTATTCAACGCAGTCACCCACGATAGTTGCTGTGTGAATCTGCTTTCCAGGCATTTTTGGGCTGTCCGACAATCCTCTTGTTGTTTTATATATTGTAAATTCCTCTAATTTTTTCTACAGACCCCGACCATATCACCAAATATCGTTTATGTAGAGTTCTGTTGTAGTATTCAATATATTTCTTAAATGTATGATCTTTCATATAAACTACATTAACAAAGGACCCATAAATATCCCGCATAATTCGGGGCGAAACGCGTTAACCATGTCCGTCCCATTGTCAAGATGTAGTAGTTACCTCAAATAAAAAAAATTGTGATTAAGTATGTATTGCGATACTATTAAGAATAAAAAGCCTGTTGTTGCACTAGTTAATTATCTTGTTTGATAAAGAAAAATGTGTGTGATATGTTACATGGGAGGGAGCTGTGTGTGCTACCGCTTCAATACTGTGTGTGAAGTAGACCATGTTTCTGATACTATCACTGTCCTCTCAGTGTTGAATAGGGTGCGATAGGGACTTTTCAATGCACAGAGAGTTAAAATCTCCCTAGAGAAGCCAGCAGCACGCTGCTAGCTAATTAAGCAGGCTTGAACCATGATTTGCAGATGGAGTTTTAAATGTCAGGAAGTGACTATACACAATGAGGACGACTGCTTTCCAGAGAAGGGGGACACGAGAAGAGGTCTCCCCAGCTATGTGAAGCTAGCACAGTCCCTAGGCTCACTGACGGTGGTCGCAGAGCCTGCTGGACTTGCTGGGTTGTTAATCTCAGGAAGAAGAAGGAAGAACGAGAGACGTGCTGAAGCTAGGATGTCTGTCCTTAAACATTGGATTACAGAGGAGAGATTCGGAGAGCTTGTGGGCTGAGTCACCTACACGTGGCGGCTTGGGTTCCTGACTTTCATGCAGGGGGCAGCTGCAGTGCCCCCGACAGTTTAAAAATGCGCGGGCGGCGCGTGGTTTTTTCGGCCAAAGCGGGCCGGTTTTCCCGAGCTCGAGGAGCTTTCAATAGTAAGCGCCATTATCTATTGAAGCGGCCGCCGAGCAGGAAACTCCCCCCCCCCCCCCCCCCCCCCATTTTTTAAACGAGAGCCAGCGACCCGCGGCTTAGCCGCCTACGTCCCGCCAGATCCCGGCAAGCTTTTTAGAATGAGCTTAGCCGGGACAAGTAGAGTAGGAAGGAGGACACGAGGCCGCGATGAGCGGGGGGAATCTGCTCCAAACCCCTCTTAGAGAACAGATAAGCGAAACACTTTTATTGCTGGGTCAGAGACGGTATATGTTCAGCTATAATAGTACAGTTTGGGGTGGTGACCAGCTTAGCTGCCCCTCTGGTTAGTAAGGGTTGAAGTGAATGTGTTGTAAGTTCTCATAAGAGGATTAGGCGTTTAGGTTATGATCTCTGTTTGACTTAAAGGGACGGTGAGCCTGTTAGTGTATTATTTAATCCTTGTAATAAACCCCATATAAGAGAAATAACCTTAATTTGGGACACACGATCCTATACTGTGACGAAGTCATCACAATGTGTAAAGTGAATTTACATCAAAAGTTGACTTCAAAAATAATGTGCATGCCAATTTATATTCTGTAGTGGATTTAAATACATCCATACGTCACGTAAATAGTGAGGGAGTGGCAACTAAGCGAGGGGAGCCAAAAAAGTGTCAACTTACTGTGATAAATGAGTCATAGATCCGATTCCCGACACAATGGGCGGCAAGGCGGCTTCACCAGAGATTTAGATTAAGGGATATGATATAGGGATAGGGATGCGAGGAGGAATATTATAAATATATTGATGAAACTCCTGGTTCACTGTGACGCACATGCACATCAGGGGGATCGTTTGTTTTGGACGCACAACGGTGACGTCCAGGGGCGTGGCGGCTGATTAATCCTCACATACGGCAGCACAGCTGTTTATTGGGCACTTAGAGCCCTAGGCTTCATTGTATCTATTGCGAAGGGTACTTGGTGCACTAGGAGTGTGGAACTACCTAGAAATGGTATATGTTGTAAATTTAGTTTTTCTACTTACAAGTATGTACATCACAGAAGGAATGAGGGGGGTGTTACTATGTTTTTAGGGCCATTTTTGCTACCAGCTCTAACATTGAGGTTTCTGTACTAATTGTGGCAACTCCAATCATGGATGTAATAAAAACGTGTGAAACCCTCAGGATTACTGGCCAATTTGTTATCCCGTATTAAAAAGTGCAGGTCGCATATACCTAGGTGCTTATATCTATGTTATAGGTTTGTGAGAGGACTGTATCAGTGGGGTGAAACTGAAAGTGATTATATGTATCCAATGTTCCCTCTTAACTGAACATACTCTATCTATCCTAGTTTGTGACTACAGGCTATAGCGGTTAAATAGACCTATCTATATTGCACTAATGCTCTGGCAACCTCCCAATTAAAATGGATGTATGAACGGGTTACACCCATCGCATATACTGGCTATGTGCTATCCTAAGCAGTAATAGGGCTTATGTGTCAGCAATTTATACAGACTAGTGATTACATCTATGCTATAGGGTTTGTGATACAGAGTTACCTTGGGAGTGCGGAACATTAAAAGGGATAGCTGTATCCAATGTTCTCGTTATAGACTTGCCACTGGCAGCATATACTTCTCGATCGCACACCCACTCTTGAAGCCCAACAGTCCGACAAGTGGGTCCAAAATACGATGCTCTATTGAGCTCTGGTCGGCCGCCAGGGGATTTTTAATAATCACTGTACTATTCATGGCATATTTATTATTTTAAGGTTTTCAATAAAAATTTGGGGAATGAGACCAGCCCAAAATGATCCACTGTTCTCTTAGTCTCAGAATGATTTGATGTGGCTCGTTCACAGGATTGGGACATGGAAATATAAAAAGAGAGATGAGTAGTCTACACACACTGCTTATATATATCACACAGACATGAATACACAGACTGACTAACAATAACTAACAAGACAGACAAAACCAAAACACAAAAGCCCAAAGCTATAGTAAAAGGTAGTTTTAATAAACTAAATGAATACAAATGGCTGGTCAAAAATGGGTTACGCCAATACGGTTGGGTTTAAACCTGAAGGAAATCACAGACCGGCTAAAGGTTTAAGCATTATTGATTGTGTCAGCTCCACGTGTAGAGTCATCCTCCGAGTGCCACACACGCCGTGTGCTCCTCCGGTCTCTTGATCGAACCCGGAAGTGGTTGTTACCCCTAGTGGAGGTCTCCGATGTGGAGCCGGAGAAAGGTTAGTGACGTCACCCGGACAGTCCTGATGTCTGGGGCCTGGCAGGCACGTCCACGACGGCGCTGGAGGAGGACAGCAGGCAATGTTCCCTTCTCTGTCACTTCACATCGAGCTGCAACATCAGCAGTGAACCTGCTTGTCATGTATGTCCTTAGTAATGTCAGCAAGAATAAAAGAGATAGCCCTACGCGTTTCGTTTGTTAAGGCACACTTCCTAAGGGACTTATTAGGCGCCGGATCTGGCTATTGTTTTAGTATTCTTCGATTGTGACTGTCAGCTTTTTTTCCAGGCTGCCTAATACCACTAGTGTTCACCCCCTATATAGGATATATTGTGGTAATTTTCATTAGCGCTTTCTACATCACCTCTTTTCTTTTCTTCAATAAAATTGTATTATTTATTGTATGATCCTTACATCTATATGAAGTTTGTGTTGTTAGCGAATTTCCAACATTACTATATCCTGATTCTATGCCGAGACAATATATCTTAGGACTTTAGGTCATCATTGCGAGTGCATATTGCTAGGACCTTTTTGTGGATCTGTATTGGGTCTTTTACGTAAATTGTAAAGTCTCCAAACTGCAAAAGGGGAAACACCAGTGCAAAAATCGCACTATGTTTATCAAAGTAAATGACTCTCTTTCATAGAAAGAAAGCAACAGGAGTTTTCCTTTGATCTGGGGGGGTCACAGTTGAGAATCACCCAAACGGCAGATTTTGTGCTTTGATAATTTGATTCAGATTTTGGCTCCAGTTTTTGCCCCACCTTTGCAGCCGGAGACTGATACATAAACCCCTTGTGCATCAAGGTTAGGGTTGACAAGATGTCCCGGGTAGCGGACGCCCGAGTTTTTAGGGCTCTAGTACTGACCTTTTTGGGGTGCTGACATAGTTTTTTTATTCAGTTGGCCGCGCATGGCGTGTGATCGACACTTGTAGTCTAGTCATTGCGCTATGCGCGATTAAACACTGGCCTTAGGAGTATGCAAGCCAAATTAGGCACTTGGCGGATGCTCGTGCTACACGTTTCGATCGTAACTTGACTGGCAAGCTCCGAGGCTCATGCGCAAGTCGGCAAAGGGTGAGATAGCGCATGCGACGAGCCAGCTGCCATTTTAGTGTACAATGCGGCTCCCCTTCGCCGCATGCGAATCGTTGATTGCACCGATTTTTGCCGGGACAAATATGGATCACCTAATCAAGCCACAAGTGAGCGTTTTGGTTCATAATACAGAATAGAAGATGTATTGCACCGTAAGTGCGGTTGTGTTGCTAACGACAATATTTCAACATGGATGTTCGTGCGTTATGTGTGTGGCATTAACATGGGCATTTATACCTGATACCTCAGTGACTGTGGGGACCATCGTGTGGGCACCATCTACTTACCATCAATCAGGGACTCAGGCTGAAGTTACATCGAGCTTCGAGTATGGGGGATAGGATGTTTGTTATTTGTAAGGTTGTTATTGTTATTCGTTATATTACAATAGCACCTTTTTTGAAGGATCAAGTCTCTCTGTTGCCGGAGTTTTTTTCTGTTTTAATGTTAATACTGGCCCCCGTTGTCACGGGAAGAAGTGATAAGCTGCAGGTGACCAAGGATATTTTTAAGAAGATTACTGGAGTCAGAGCGCAGCAACTAATCATCAATCACATCTGTGAATGATCAATAGTCCCATTGAAATTGCAACGTTTTTTTCCTTTTTGTATTCCCTTTGTACGTTTTTTGGCCCCACATTTTGCCCCATTAACTTCACAAACGTGCATATTCCCTGTCATGTTTCCGGTGGTGCGTATGCAGTTCGGTGTTCTCCTTGCGTAACCACCGTCATAATGACCCGCGTTTTGAAAGCAAATCCATCCTGAGATCCCAAACCCAAGCGTAGCTTGTACGTCATCCGGCAGCACGGTTGGGCGTCTCGGTGATGTAAAATACAAGGTCGTCTTCTTACTTAAGCTTCCGATTATAAAGGGAAGTTGGGGTGGTGTGGGGGGGGGGCGGGGCCCGAGCGGAGAGGAG
The DNA here is from genome assembly GCA_036426205.1 of Ascaphus truei. Lineage (NCBI taxonomy): Eukaryota > Metazoa > Chordata > Amphibia > Anura > Ascaphidae > Ascaphus > Ascaphus truei. The sequence continues at coordinate 301,310 of WSYH01000034.1, read as the reverse complement.
ACATGGCCTTTGGTTTTTCATCCTGGCAACCATGTCAACGGATACACAAAATATATAACCCCCCCGAAATTAATCACCGGCCCCCCCTGCCAGGGATAAATAACCGTTTCCCGGAAGAGGATTGACGAGGGTGTCGTAACACAACCCCGGCGTGTGTGTGTGTGTGTGTGTGTGTGTGTGTGTGTGTGTGTGTGTGTACACAGGGGTGTGGGTGTGTGGACACAGGGGTGAGAGTGTGAGATGTAAACTTAGCAAGGACTCCGCAGGGGTTTTGTGGGGGTATGCTGTCAGTGCAAGTGTGTGAGAGTGAAGTAGGTGTGTGTCACTGATGTCACTGTAAGTTTTGTCCAATCAGTCGTGTGGGAGGTGTGTGTCACAGTGGGGCGTACCTCTTGGCCAATGAGAGTCGGGGTGGCCACGGACCAATCACATTCACCGCAGCTAGTACCAACCTTTCGATTTTATATATTAAGATGTAACGTTACCTATTGTTACAGTTTGCAGCTTAAACTGCTGGGAATATTGGCAACAAATGACCGCAAACAAGTGTTACAAAGATCTTGCATTGCTGGGGAGGAAGGCTAAATCTGCTGTAGAAACCAAAGTATCAGTACCAGTAAGCTCGGTATATTAAAGCTCATTAAAATGGCATGGAGTTAAATTAAAAAAATAAAAAAGTTGTAAGTGTTCTCTAATACTACAGAACGGATTTATTTAAACACGCTGGACACTGCGTGGAGTGCTCTATAAACGCTATATACAGGGTGACGCATGAAGACGCTGCATGCATACGCCCTAATCCTGCACTGCACTCTGCTGGCCAACGTACTGTATAGCACGTGTGAGTCATCATGTTGCAGAGGTCATCTGTTTGACCTCTTCAGAGACAATAACGTGTGTGTGTGTGTGTGTGTGTGTGTGTGTGTGTGTGTGGTGTGTGGTGTGTGGTGCGTGTGTGTGTGTGTGGTGCCTGGTGCCTGGTGTGTGTGTGTGTGTGTGTGGAGTGTGTGTTAGGACAGGACGGGCTCAACTCACGTCCGAAAGACCGCCAACAGGTCGGTATTCAGGATTAATCCCTGCCTTCAGCACAGGTGGCTCAATCGTGTCTAGTCTTGACTGTACATCTGTCTGAAGCGGGATATCCTGAAAACCTGACCTGTTGGGGTGGAGGGGGTTTGAGGACAAGAGAATAGGCCCCCTGGGTTCTGACACGCGGGACACAGAGTCTGCAGACGCTCCCATCTACTTACTAGCGCACAGAAAATAACATATTCGGGGTACAGACGAGTATAACTGCGAGTCTTATACACTACACAGCGCCGCCCCGGTGGTAGAGATGGAGAGAGTCTCACTGAACGTGATAACAGCAGTTTCAGAATAAGTGCTGAATCTCACTATACAATCTGGGTTGAACTTTGACAAACAAAGCTTAACAAGGTGTAGCAAGTGCAACAGCTCCAGTGCCACCAGTACCACAGTTTACCACTGCTTCTGCAGGGCACAGGAAGACAACTGAATTACAACTCATCTCGCAATTCCCACATATCCCGACTGATTTGAATGGTGGTACGACAGATGGTGGCTGAAATGCATCTTAGTGGAGCTTATGAATTTTGGCCTTCGACCACGACCCCCAAAGGAAGTAGAAATCAAAGACATCGAAAAGAAGTCGAGAGGTAGAGAATAACAAGAGCACAAGAGAACAGAGAAAGGAGGAAAGGGAAAAAAGAAGAAACGGAGAAGAGGGGGAAGAAAACGGAGTGGAGAAGTGAGAGGATAAGGGGGAGGCGCGGACCAATATGTTACAGAAAACGAATGGAAAGACACAAAGGAGGAGTAAGGAAGGAGCGGTAAGAAAAGACGTCGATCTGGGCTAAATAGGGAAGAAAGAACAAGGACGAAAAAATCACAAGGAAATGAAAGAAAAAACCGATGGGGAAAAAAAGAGGAAGTGGGAGAATAAAGCGTGACAAGCGGAAAGACAGAAGGTGAAGGCGGTGAGGAAGGAACGAAGGGTCGGGGGACACAGGATAACGAGGAGCCGATAGGGGGGAAAAAAGCGAGAAATGACAGTGGGAATGGGGCAGGAGGTGATGAAAAGAAAAACTGAAAAGAGACTATATATACGAAGGAAGAGCAACACCATAGTGCAATAGACTAAATATCCATAAGGAATAGCAGACAACGCATGTGCAAGAGACCTATAACAGAATGGAAATCCCAACACCATATTGCAATAGATATATTACAAGAAGCAACACTCATAGTGCAAGAGACTATATATACAGAGGAAGAGCAGACACGCATAGTGCAAGAGACTATATATACAGAAGGAGAAAGACCGCATAGTGCAAGAGACTATATATCAGAAGGAAGAGCAGAACGACGAATAGTGCAAAGACTATAGTACAGAAGGAAGAGCAGACACGCATAGTGCAAAGAGACAATATATACAAGGAAGAGCAGACACGCATAGTGCAAGAGACTGATATATACAGAGAAGAGCAGACACGCATAGTTGCAAAGATGACTATAGTAACAGACTGAAGAGCAGACACGCATAGTGCAAGAGACTATATATACAGAAGGAAGAGCAGACACGCATAGTGCAAGAGACTATATATACAGAAGGAAGAGCATACACGCATAGTGCAAGAGATATATATACAGCAGGAAAGCAGACACGCATAGTGCAAGAGACTATATCTAACGGAAGGAAGAGGCAGACCATAGTTCAAGAGACTATATATACAGAAGAGAGCAGGACACTCAATAGTGCAAGAGACTATATTTTACAGAAGGAAGATCAGACACGCATATGCAGAGACTAGTATACAGAGGAAGAGCAACACGCATAGTGCAGAGACTATTATACAGAAGGAAGAGAACACTCATAGTGGCAAGAGACTATATATACAGAAGGAAGACCTACCCGCATATTGTAAGAAGACTATATAACAGAGGGAAGAGCACAGAGACCACGCCATAGTTTAAGAGACTATATATACAGAAGGAATACAGACACGCATAGTGAAGAGACTAATATATCCGAAGGAAGAGCATACACGCATATGCATAGAGACTATATAACAAAGGAAGGCATAACCGCATAGTGCAAGAGACTATTCTCAGAAGGAAGAGCAAACACGCATATGAAGAGAGTATAATAAAGAAGTAAGAGCAGACAACGCATACGTGGAAGACCTATTTACAAAGGATAAGCAATGACCCGCCTCGTGCAAGAGACTATATAATACATAAGGAATAGCCGAACGCCAAAACAAAAAAGACACCATATTGCAAGAGCTCATAACAGAAGTAATGAGCAGACCGCATATCAAGAGACGATATATACAAAGAAGAGGCAGACACGCAAATAAATATTGCAAGAGACTATATATACCGAATGAAGAGCATACACGCATATTGTAAGAGAACTATATATACATAAGGAAAGGAGTCAGACACCATAGTGTAAGAGAAGTATATATACAAAGGAGGCAACAAGCATATGTAGATACTATATAAATACAGAATGAAGAGCACACGCATAGTGCAAGAGCCTATATATACAGAAGGAAGAGCAGACACGCAAGTGCAAGAAACTATATATACGAAGGAAGAGCAGACCCATAGTGGCAAGATATATATATACAGAAGAAGAGCATGACACGCAGTGCAAGAGACTATATTACATAATGCAGAGCCGACAAACAACTCATATTTCAAGAGACATAATACAGAAGGAAAGAGCAGACACGCATAGTTCCAGAGACTATATATCAGAGGACGAGCAGACCACGCATATTTGCAGAGACTAGATATACAGAAGAAGAGCATACACGCATAGTGCAAGAGACTATTAATTAACAATACAGAAGGAAGAGCAGACACGCATAGTGTCAAGAACTATATATACAAAGGAAAGCTACACGCATAGTGCAAGAGACCTATAATCTAACAGAAGGAGAGCATCAACGCAGAGTGCCCAGACATATAATACAGAAGGAAGAAGCCTACACGCATAGTGCACGAGACTATATACACAGAAGGAGAGCAGACCCGCATAGTTGCAAGAGACGATATATACAGAAGGAAAGAGCTACCACGCTATTGCAAGAGACTATATTACATAAGGAAGGAGCAGTCCACGCATGGCAAGAGACTATATATACGAAGGGAAGAGTCAGACAACACGCATATGGCAAGAGACATATATACAAATGAAGAGCAGACACGCATAGTTCAAGAGAACCTATATATACAGAAGCGTAAAGAGCAGCAACCAATAGTGCAAAGACTATATAATACATAAGGAAGAGCAACACGCTAGTGCAAGAGACTATATTACGAAGGGAAGAGCCGCACCATGTGCACGAGACTATATATACAGAATGAAGAGCATACACGCATAGTGGCAAGAGACTCATATATACAGAAGTAAGAGCAAGACACGCATATGCCAGAGACATATATACAGAAAGAAGAAGCAGACCCGCCATAGTGCAAGATACTATATATACAGAAGGAAAGCGACCACCGCAATATCACGAGACTATATACTACAGAGGAAGGAACCCTCATAGTGCAAGAGACTATATATACGAAAGGAAGAGCAGACACGCATAGTGCAAGAGAAACTATATATACAGAAGGAAGAGCAGACACGCATAGTGCAAGAGACTATATATACAGAAGGAAGAGCAGACACGCATAGTGCAAGAGACTATATATACAGAAGGAAGACAGACCAAACAATCGCATAGTGGCAATGTAACTATATAATACAAAGGAAGATCAGACAACGCATTGCACGAGACTTTATTACAGAAGGAAGAGCAGACACCATAGTGCAAGATACTATAATACAAGAGTAAGACAGGACACGCAATATTGTCAAGGAGACTATATATACAAAGGATAGAGCAGACACGCATATCAGAGACTCTATATACATAAGGAATAGCAACAACGCATAGTGCAAGAGACCTTTATATACAGAATGAAGAGCAGACACGCATATTGCAAGGAGACTATATATACAGAAGAATAGCAGACCACGCATAGTGCAAGAGACTATATATCCAGAAGGACGAGCAGACACGCATAGTTGCAAGAGACTCTATATAACAGAAGGAAAGGCAGACACGCATAGTGCAAGAGACTATATACAAGGCAGAGCATACACGCTAGTGCAAGAGACATCTATACAGAAGGAATAGCATACAACCATAGTGCAAGAGACTAGATAGACGACGGAAGATCAGACAACGCTAGTGCAAGAGGACTTTATATACAGACGTAATAGCAGACACCATAGTGCAAGAGACTATAATACAGCAGGAAAGGCACACGCATAGTGTCAAAGATACTTTAATACATAAGGAAGAGCAGCCACGCATAGTGCATAGACTATATATACAGAAGGAAAGCACACGCATAGTGCAAGAACTAATATTACAGAAGAAGAGCAGACACGCATGTGGAGTCACTATATCATACAGCAGTAAAGCAGACACTCATAGTGCACGATACTATATATACAGAAGAAGAGCAGACAGCAAGTGCAAGAAGACTATATATACAGAAGAAGAGCAACACTCATAGGGTCAAGAACTTTATATACAAAGGAAGAAGCTACACGCATAGTGCATGTAGACTATATCTCAGAAGGACGAGCAGACAACTACCATATTGCAAGACTATTTACAGAGGAAGAGGCAGACACGCATAGTGCAAGAGACTATATATACAGAAGGAAGAGCAGACAACCATATGCATAGAGTATAGAATATCGTGCCTGAATAAATGGTCTAAAGATCACGCACAGTCTCCTTGAGTAATGCTGGCTTCCTGTATTTAGTATGTTACCAATGCCTCCTTGTAATTCTCAGCAGCAATTGGCCGTCGCATAAATCGAGCAGTAACAGAGGGAGGAGATTCCATATGTGGAGATGGAGACTAAAGCAATTTGCATTTTATATTTTCAGCACAATAAAAATCTATAAAAGTTTCCCCATCACAGACAAATATATGACTCTGGCAATGTACCACCCAGGGTGAGACACGAGGCAGAGAGACGGCACTCACTCCCTCTTCAGGTATTCTACCCTTGGTGGCCGTCCACAGTGGAAATCTGTGGCACTCGGGGAGAAGGGACTTTTCTTTAGCTGATAATACACCTAGCTTTCTTATGTTTCCTAGCGCCAAAAGTCTCTTCGAAGTTCTATTGTCCAGCTGCTTGTCCAACCTACGCGTTTCACTCAGGGTAGTTCTTCATGATGTGGAATAAGTTGCGTTATGAGCCAGTGGGTAAACGGCCACTTTCATAGACAGCTTGGTTGTTTTGACTTACCCATTTGATTTACCACGGACGCTCATATTGATCCTTATCTCAGTTTCTCCGCATACCTTAGTTTTTCCCCTTCACCTGTGGCAAGCCAGGTCCCCCGCTGCTACTACTGCAGCGCCCGCTGTGGCAGACGCTACAGGACAAGACCGCCCCACAATGGATTCCTGGCCCGCTGCGAGGACGACTCGCGTGCTCCAACACACTCTTCTTCTCAAGAAAATTGAGAGGCAGGACTCGCGACGGAGTGCTAGGCCGCCCGCCCCCCCCGCGTCCAGCCCACTGAGCTCACCTCCGTGGGATGTCGGGCGCGCCCAACCCCATCACTACCCCCCAACCCCTTTCTTTCCCCCTGGCAGCTCACTGCAGACCCGGGGGACTCGGCTGCACGGCTCCGCCAGCCCTCAGCACGATCTCATCGCATGCAATCGGGCGCACCTTTCATGTAACACCGTCAGCCCCCCATATCATTGTATATGTTTTTTCTGATATTGATGAGATCCTCGGTACTAGTCGGGTGCCCGGTTTCATTCATTCTCACCGGACGCTTCTCACATTATCCCTGTAAGCACTTTACCTGCTGATTTAATACCCTGATATTAACGCATGTAACTATGTGAGACGTATTTGGATTCCCCATACCTCTGGATGTGCTTGGGCCATACTGGAACCAAGAATACTTTTGCAAATGAAGAAGGCCACTCAACACTGGGTCATTTTGCATAATTTTCGATTTTAATTCTCCAGACCACTGGGGGCGCCAGAGATTGGCATTTAAACAGTTAAATGACACGGTTTTCGGGGTGCTTACGACCATTACGGTACAGTCAGCGTGAGCAAACGTATGTATGCCGTCCCCCCTTTGTTATCCATAATTTCTCGGCCCCCCCTGCTAATGTAATCAAAATCACACTGAAAAAAAAAAAAACCTTTATCAACGGTATACAATGTAATACAAATAGGTCTAAGGCCGGCTTATAGTTCCCGCGACGGAGACGCGTGACGTCACACGTCGCCACAAGCAAAGGTTATTTCGCTTTGTGGCGGCGCGGGCGACATGTCATTGCTTTTGTTCAGGGCTGTCCATGAGGCGACAGCCCCTAAAAATCAAATTATTGTCCGGCTTCGAAAACTCGCTTCGCCACGTCCGCTTACTATAAGCCATGCGTCGGCGACAATGCTTTTTTTCGGGCGACGTCGCGTCGCCGGCACTATAAACGGCAAGCCCTAAATACTTACATCTCAACAGCTCGCTCTTTTGCAGAATTGGCTGCGTCCACGCTGCTGCTGAAAGCGGTGACATTCACCAACCTCTAACTCTCCATAGCATGAGCGCAGGGTTTCCTGCATAATTTTTGCAAGCACAGCGTCTGAAGTGTTTTTTCACTTTTTTTTTTTATTCTTACATTCATATTATGATTGATATAGGGGCAGCCGACCCTTCACTCGCAGAGGAATCGGCAGCGAAGCATGTTGCCGGCGGAGGAGAGAGAACACAGCGCTCATTGTATGGCAGACACCGGAGGAGGGGCGTTGACATCACCGCGCGGGGGCCGCTCCTCCCCGTAACCTCCGAACACGTGCCGCCAACTGCAACTATCCTGTTCAGTCCCCGTTCCATCTTTCGGCTGCCCCACGCGCAATCTTTTGGCCGCCCGGCGCCATCTTTTTCGCCTGCCACCCAAGTTTGCCGCAGCGGCGCCGTCGCCTAAATCTTGCGCCCTCGGGACGCCCCCGACTTTGTGCACCGCTTGCATTCATCACAGACACCAAACTACTCACCCCACACCACCACACATCCCCCACGACACACACACACTCAACCCGCCCCCCCCACACACACACACACCCTCAACACCCCCCCCCCCCCCACAACACACACACTGAAACCCCCACACACACCACAACCCCACACACAAAGTCAACCACCCCCACACACCACACACACACACTCAAAACACCCACACACACACACACACACACAACCCCACACACACACTCAACCCCACACACACACATTCAACCCCCCCCACACACACACACACAAACCCACACACACCCAACCCACACTCAAGGGGAGGGGTAACTAAGCCGGCTCAGTGTTCCCCCTATGTTCTGCTGAAAACGGGCGGGTACAGTTAGGAGTAAGGATGAGGCTTTGTCTGTGTGCAGGAAAAGCCCAGCATCAGTCCCGCCCCCCCCGACTCTGCAATGCCCCGCCCCCTCTGACACAGACACAGCAGGGAACAGCATCAGCAGCCTCAGCACGGAGCTTCTGGCCTCCCGTGCACAGTTGCCCGCCCCCAGGTTTTTTCCCCGCCCAGCCTTCTGCTCCCCCCCCCCTAAATTTAGCTTGTGCCCCCCAGTTTGCGGCACCGCTGCGGAACATTACCTCAATTATTGTATAACGCAACCAGAGGGGGTATACTGGATTTTGTAATATCACACAATGTAGAATAATAACAAATATTCATTTCGGAGACATTGGGTACAGTGATCATAACATGGAATAAATTATCACAACCATATTACTTGACTTAACTTTGAAAGCAGATTTTAAATAAACAGATCTAATCTACATTAATAATTTGGGATGATGCTTTTGCAGAACAATGTAGAAGATAAATGGGCTCGCTTTTAAACATTGTGAAAAACACCTCATCAGTGAATACCCTTTGGGTAATAAATAGAAAAAGAAATCTAAACCATGTGACTAATAAAGAAGTAGGGGATGAAATTGCAAGAAGAGGAAGGCATTTAGATTCTTAAAATTAGAAGGAAAAGAGGCAGCATATCAGAATTATAAGCATGTAACAAACTTGCAAAAGGGCAATCAATGAGCAAAAATAGGGTAATGACACCAGGAATGTCAATAGAAAGTAGGATCAACCTTAAAAACTTATTTAAAAGTCCATCATTTCAAAAAATGAAAAATAAAAGATAGAACCCTTTAGTGGTGAGATTGTCGGCCAGATTATGGGAGTATAAGGAAAAAGCTGAGGTATTAAACAATTCTTTGCTCTGTGTTTACTCAGGAAAATCAAGTTCAATAGTAGTGCCGCAGTAGAAGCCACAAACCTCCATATTAATGAACAATTGTTTAACTGAGGAATAAGTCATAAGGCGTCTTGATAACAATGAAAGTAACAAGGCACCTGGCCCCGATGGCATACCACCAAGAGTTCCAAGGGTTAACTCAGTAATAGCCAAACCATTATTTTAATATGCAATGACTCCAATTTCCACAGGCTCAGTACCAAAAAATTGGCGTAAACAATGTGGTGGCCTATTTTAAAAAGGTAGCTGACAGTAGATTACAACTGGGAATTACAGACCTGTAGCCTGACACTCAATAGTGGGGATGCTACGTGATGTTTTAGTACTGGGATAATATTCAAGAATACCTCATGGCATAACATTACTTAATTATTAGTAATCTCAGCATTGATTTACGAGCATAAGTTATGCCCGAAAATAACTGATTAGTTTTTTTTGAGGATGCAATTAGTAATTTCTACCAGGGTAATGCAGTTGATGTTGGTCTACTTGATTTTGCAAAGGCTTTTGATACGGTTCCACACAAGTGTAAAAAAAAATAAAATCAAACTCTGTAAAATATTTGCCACCTGATTGAAAACTGTTTTGAAGAATAGACAAACAGAGTTTGTATACAACTAAATTGAACTTTTTTTTTCAGGTTGGGCTACCACCGTTGTGCGTGGAGTACCTCAGGGATCGGTACTGGACCCCGCTTTTACTTGTTTATTAATGACCTTGAGGTTAGCCATAGAGCAAAGTAATCCATCTTTGCTGATGAACTAAATTGTGTAAGTAGTAGAATCAGAGCAGATGTAATTTCTTCTCCAGAATGACTTGGAGAGACTGAAACTTGGGCAGGTAATGCATTTGAGATAGTAAGACAGACAAATGTAGTTTCGTATTTGGAATCCCGCTGAATACAAGCCTTACAAATTAAAATGGGGATAAATTAAATGAATCAGTGGAGAAGGATGTAGAGTGTTTTGTAGACAGCAGGCTTATAGCCAATAGGGGCCCAAATCATACAAATCTTCTCTGGCATTAAAACTGGCAAATTCTGGAAGGAAGTCAACATAATTATGGCACTTTAAATAACGCATTATTACAAACCAACAACCTTAATATGGATACACTGTTTGGGCACCACTTTGTTCTTTCACAGGAAGGGCAGTTAACATGTGTTTGATTTCCTTACCCATGAGACTGATGGCAGATACATCGATATGTTCAAAAAAAGGTTGGCACCTCTTTTTAGAAAGGAAAGGTATACAGGGATATACCAATAGTAGACATGGGAGGGATTTGATCCCGGATTAATCCGATTGCCAATATTGGCGTCGGAAGGAATTTATTTCTCCCCTTATGGCAAATATCATTATATATGTCAACTGGGGTTTGTGTTTTTGCTTCCTCTGGATCATTAAACAGTTACTGTGTACAAATACAGGCTTATTTATGTATGTGGTCATATAATATCGCCATTAATGTAGCATAGCGCTTCACATCAAGTAATACACCGTGACAACATATAATACAAATACAAATAACAACATAATGGGAAGAAGTGGCTTCAAGACATCAAAGTAACATTTAGAAAGGAGTCCCTGTCCCAAGAGCTTACAATCTAATTAAGGTATCTTGCATCTAAATTTAGCATACTTTAGGTTAAACTTTATGGCCATATGTCCTTTCAACCTCCTCTACTATATAACTATGATAACTACATAATTAGGTTGACATTTTTTAATCAATTTGAGTATCTGGTCGGTTTAACTTATTTTTGCTAATTGCTTGTCGTCCCTTTTTTTATTTGCATTTTAATAAAATGGAAATATTTTCAGGATTCTTTTTGACCACCCCCTTTTGTCCCCACTCATACAGTTGTCTTCTCGGCTTTTTCTCTTCTCTATATTGTTTGATACCATCCTGAGGAGCTCCTGAGGAGCATCTCCGTGTTCGCAATGTGCTGAAATGGTCTTTGGACAATTCCAACTGTTGTGAATTAGATTAAGGTGGGTTAATGGACCTTTTATGTCATATTCTTGTGCACCGTCGTTTTTTTGTTCCCTTATCAATTAAAACGAATGCTTTTGTTTACCCCGTACATATCAATGCAAAGAAAAGGTAATTTCATTCACTAGGAGGTGTTTTTGGTGTAACTTTTGCTTGAGGCTTCATTACATATAATCAGCTCTATTACTTATTAGAAGCCTCACTTTTATATATTCATCTGCTTGTGACTTGTAAACACAGGGATAGAAGAAAGAAATACATAGACTCACTTAGATTGTAAGCTCTTCGGGGCAGGGACCCCCTTTTTTCTATGTCTACTTTTATGTGCGTTATTTCCTATTGTCACGTGTGTTACTGCAGTAATGTGTATGTACTAAAATAAACAATAATATATACATAAGAAATAATAAGATGAACATATAAAACTACTGGTTGACCTTGGTGTTCTAGTTCCCAAGGTCACTGTCGGATGCTTATATTATCGGTCCCTGGTGCAAGGTGAGGTTACAGATGGCTGTGCTATTAAATAAACTTTCATTCTCTGTCTTTCCATGCATAATACATCTCTCCGCGCGACTGAAGATCAGAGCGCCATTCCGACTGCTCCCAGAATTTGAGAACATATATCCAGTTATCGCAGGTCAAAACACCCCGGAAGTCTTCTATGAAGCCTGAGAAATGGCATCTGGGAGGCACAAAGCAATGTGTTGTACTGCAAGGAATCGCTGTCATTACCTGCCACCTGATAAGAGTTCTGTAACTTTGATACACTGATCACCTTATAGAAATGCATGATTGTTTCAGCTCCCTTTGTACGCAGTGAAGTCAGCTGCCGTCCCCTCTCCACTCTGGCCTGACCTGGCCGTTTCATTGCAGTTATTTATGGAACTGGTAATATTGCCTAACTGGTGCACTCTGACCAGAAAACTCCCAAAGTCAAATAGTGCTAGTTGCCTAATCTGTTTAGGGAACTGTGATCGGTCCGATCTCATCACATCTCCCTCATCGGAACGATCAACAGTTCCCTAATCAGATCTATCACAGTTCCCTAATCAGATCTATACACACCACTCCCTAATCAAAACTATCATCACTGTTCCCTAATCGGAACGATCACAGTTCCTAATCCGGAACGATCATCTGTCCCTATCCTGTAACGATCACTGTTCCCTAATCGAACTATCACTGTTCCCTAATCCGAAACTATCACTGTTCCCTAATCGAAACTATCACTGTTCCCTAATCAACCGATCACAGTCCCTAATCGAAACTAGCACTGTTTTTCACACCTCATCGGAACGATCACACAGTTCCATATCATATCTATCACGTTCCCCCTAATCAAACTATCACTGTTCCCTAATAATCGGACGATCACAGGTCCCTAACGAACTAGCACTGGTCCCTAATCGGAACATCACTGTTCCCTAATCGAACTACACAGTTCCCTAAAATGACTAATCACGGTTCCCTAATCGAAACTATCACAGTTCCTAATCGCAACTATCACTGTTTGCCCCTAATCGAACGATCACAGTTTTCCAATCAGATCTATCACAGTTCCCTAATCAAAATATCACTTGTTCCCGAATCGACGATCACAGTTCCCTAATCAAACTTCACTGTTCCCCCTATCGTAACGATCACGTCCCTAATCGAAACTATCACGGTTCCCTAATCGAAACTATAACTGTGCCCTAATCGAAACTATCAACTGTTCCCTAATCAGAACGATCACGTCCCCTAATCAACTAGCACTGTTCCCTAATCGAAACTCATCACTGTTATCACTGTTCCCTACTCGGAACCATCACTGTTCCCTATCGGAACGATCACTGTTCCCTAATATCTAAACTATCACTGTTCCCTATCGAAACTATCACTGTTTCCCTAATATCGGAACGTCACTGTTCCCTAATCGAAACTATCCACTGTTTCCTAATTCGTAACGATCATGTTCCTAATATCGAAACTATCACACTGGTTTCCCTAATCGAAAACTAATCACTGTGTTCCCTAATCGTAACGATCACTGTTCCTAATCGACACCTATCACGTTTCCCTAATCGGAACGATCACTGTTCCCTACTCGAACGATCCTGTGTCCCTAATCGAAACTATCACTTTGTTTCCCTAATCGAACGATCCTGTTCCCTCATCGGAACGATCACTGTTCCCTAATCGAAAACGACACTGTTACCTAAATCGGAACGATCATGTTCCCTAATCGGAACGATCACGTTCCCTTAATCAAAACGATCACTGTTCCCTATTCGAACGATCACTGTTCCTACGTAACGATCACTGTTCCCTAATCGGAACGATCCTGTCCCTAATCGGAACGGATCACTTTCCCTAATCGGAACGAATCACTGTTACCTAATCGGCACTATCACTGTTCCTATCGTAACGATGCACTGTTCCCTAATCGAAACTATCACTGTTCCCTAATCGGAACGCTCAATGTTTCCCTAATCGAACGATCACTGTTCCCTAATCGAAATCGATCCTGTTCCCCTAATCGGAACGACACTGTTCCCTAATCGAAACTATCACTGTTCCCTAATCGGAACGTCACTGTCCCTATCGGAACAAGATCACTGTTCCTAATCGGACGATCACTGTTCCCTAATCTAAACTCTCACTGTTCCTAATTCGGAACGATCACTGTCCCTATCGAACTATCACTGTTCCCTATCGAAACTATCACTGTTCCCTAATCGAACGAGGCACTGTTCCCTAACCGAAACTATCAGAAAACTAGCACTGTTCCCCTAATCGAACGATCACTGTTCCCTAATCGAAACTATCACTGTTCCCTAATCGACTATCGCCACTGTTCCTAAGCGAACTATCACTTTCCCTAATCGAAACTATCACTGTTTCCCTTAATCGAAACATCAACTGTTCCCTAATCGAAACATCACTGTTCCCTAATAGAAACTATCTCACTGGTTCCCTACTCGAAACTATCCTGTTCCCTAATCCCGAAACTATCACACGGTTCCCTAATCGAAACTATCAAAGGACGTTCCCTAATCGGAACATCACTGTTCCCTAATCGTAACGATCACTGTTTCCCTAATCGGGAACGATCTACTGTTCCCTACTCGGAACGATCACTGTTCCCTAATCGGAACGATCACGGTTCCCTCATCGACTATCACTGTTCCCTAATCGGAACGATCACTGTCCCTAATCGTAACGATCACGTTCCCTAATCGTGAACGATCACTGTTTCCCTATCGAAACTATCCCTGTTCCCTAATCGAACGATCACTTGTTCCCTAATCGGAACTAATCACTGTTCCCCTAATCTGAACGATCACTGTTTCCTAATTCGAACGATCACTGTTTCCCTAACGTCCGATCACTGTTCCCAATCGAAACGATCAACTGTTGCCCTAATCGAAACTATCACTGTTTTCCCTAACTAAACTATCCACTGTTCCCTAATCGCAACTATCACTGTCCCTAATCGAAACTATCACTGTTCCCTAATCGAAACTATCCTGTTCCCTATCGGAACCATCCTTTTAAGCTTTACAGTGCCGGGGTTATGGCAACACCAGACGGCCCCAAGGCCCTGGATGCTGAAGTGTGGGCTCTACTCGGGTTTGGATCCTCTGCCCCCAGAATCCCGGTCCATCATCATAAGTGTTAAAGGTAATACCCCCACTGGTCTCATTATTACGCACTTCCTTCTCTCAGCACTGAAGTCTTCTCATATTCCATCCCAACCCTCCAGGTACAATCTGTGATGCCTAATAATGTATTGTTCTCTATTATTAACATGTTCCTATTCCTCATCTATATTATTAGCTTCTGGTCATTTCCTGATTCAGAAACAAAAATTAAGAAAAAAACCCATCAATTAAAATGCATAGAATATTACTAGAAAGTATATCAAATTGCTTTATGGGGGTTTTTGAGAAGCACACCCCCGATCTGGGGGAGCGATCTGTCTTAGCATCCCAGGTATATATATTTTATAGAGGAACAAAGCTGCTCTTCTTATACGTATATGTGTATACTTGGTTATATAGTGCCAATAGTATATCAATTTTTTGCAGAAAGAGACGGGGAGTTTGCAATATCAATAGGGCATCCACTTAAAAAGGCGGTAGAACAGGTTAAGAGGTTATTCACTGGCCTGCGGAGAGTGGACTACTTCAGAAAAACTGCCAGGGCAAAATGGTCAAAAATTGTCAAATTTCCATTCCTTGATCGATATCCAGACAACGTAACCCTTACGTGCTCTGCGTGGTCCGGCTTCTAGCATTCACCCTGGATTTCCATAAGCACTTCCTGAGGTGAAGTGATCGCTCCTTGGAGTGATCAGCGCCTGCGAACCAAGGCCCCAGGTGCCGAAACAGATGTGGATAGGGCTCCACCACCCCAATGTGCATCTATAAAGAACAAAGCATATCCCGTGTCGTACTGTAACATCCCCATGGCCCTCTGGCATGCCAGGATCATGCCATGCTATGTACTGCTTAGGCACTCGAAAGGTTCTCCTAAAACCAAAACCGGTATAGTATGATCCACTTCCCTTTACCATTCAATGAAGTCACACTACAGCACAGAGCAAAAAACATCCTAACTATACTCTTGAATCATTTAAGCGCAGTCTCTTCCCAGCACATGCCCAGCTGCCTACCTGTATTTATACAATCTTCAGCTTTATTTTCCTACGGGGAGCCTCAGTACTATACACAGATCTGAGACGGCTTAATAATTTTTCAAACACTTTCATGTTGCAGACCGTTCTGTACCGTGCCTGGTGGACGGGCCCAGCTTCAAACAGCATTGACAATGTATCTATCAGATCAGCCGCAGCGCCTGCAGGAATTCCAAGGCATTTCAGATCCAAATATCTGCAACAAGTAAGAACTAATGATGTGGGCCCCTAGCTACCAAGTGGTGCTATTTCCCGTAAAATACCCCTCCAGGAGAGCTGACATCAATTGTGAACTAGCGCTGAAAAACACAACGACAACGGTAAGCATTGTGGACAGTGAAAACGAGAATCAAAGCTAGGGATTCCCAAATGAAATGGATGTGGACAATTAGTTAGGGCATGTTCCCTCTGAGACTATGAAGTAATATTAACTACTTTAATAAATAAGTGGGTTAACAAAACCGGGTGGGATACTCTGGTTTCGAAGCCACTCTTGAAGGTCTTTGGTTGACCAGTAGGTCACCATAGGGAGACAGAAGGGTATATATAGCCTCCACCAAATTTCCAGAAGCAGATTCCTCTAGTTCTGTCAGAGTTTCCTACTGCGATCCTGTAAATATGTTTAAGTGTATAGATATCTCTATGAAGAGTGTCTCTGTTTAGGAACAGGCCCTATATAGTTCCACCTATATGAATGGCCTGAACATGTACCGTATGAGAGACTGGGGCATTTGCCATGTCATAGTCCAATTTGATGTACCGCCTTTACGTCGGGCAAGAGGGGGTTACAGTGGCAGCTTTATTAATAAGCCCCCCGGAATTATTTTCCCTCTGGGCGTTTTTTGTGAATTGCAAAATGTTGTGAGGCAGGATGCTGAAGTGGGGTGATTGGCAAAAAGGGAGATGTCAAAGCAAACGGTCTGAAGACAAGAGGTCACGGCGTGGTGGGCAGAGGGGGTATTCAATTTGTGCATCTCTAACGGGTGCTAGAACAGCGATTTCCTGGATCACCCCTAAATAATGCACAGAATCTCCAGGCCTCAAGCAAAGGCACCCCCAAGGTATCCGTCTAACGCGAATAATGAAATGTAAAAAAATGATCCGGGGGAACCAAGGCGCCGGATTAAAATGCGGTGAATTATTTAATAGCGCCCGCTTTTGTCTGCAATTCTCGGTGTACGAATTGGTTTTTTGGCCTCCAAAAGATGCGGCTTAGTGCAAGAGCAAAATGCAAAGCACAGATGTGAAGAATACACATTGGACATTGCAATCAGTCATAAAAGAAGATTGTTGTTATTGAAACTAATTACTAAGCTGCCCGATGATTGTTTCTCCTCGGTGATTCGATCACAAAATCCTGCTTCCCAGGTTTCACTGAATGCTGCCTTTCAGTTCAATCAATCCTTCAGTCAGTGTAACTCAGCACTACAATTTTTCTTACCTTACTAAGTTAACAATATGTATTTTGTTCAGTTTGCAGCGCAAACTGCTGGAATATTGGTCACAACTCATCACAAACAGCAAATGTTGCAAAGATCTTGCACTGCTGGGAAAGCGTTTAAAATCCTACAGAATCAAACTATTATCACAACTGTATATTCAATTTTATTTAAAAATGACATGGAGTTAAACAAAAGTATACGTATTATCTAATACTACAGGACTGATTAATTTTTTTTTTTAAAAACACTTAAATTGCAATGGTTTGGCTTCCTTTAAGGAGTTTACATTGACGTGTTTGCATGGCTTTGCAACGTCTCATACTTTTCTGATGGAAATGATAGGCACTTACAACTAGCCATTTTTATTCGACATAGGTGTCCCGATGTCTTCCATCTACCCTTGTATGGTTAGGTCCCTTGTGAGCGCCGACTTCCACACCATCCCCTCCTTTGAGTGATGGCGCGGGGTAGTCACAGCTCCTTGGGCTCTGTGCTGGCCCGCTGTGTTCGGCATGGGAGCATACTGGGTCTTAGTTTTATCTGCGTGGGCACTCTGCCGTGGCCTTGGTTCCCTACCCCCCGTGACCTCTACAGAAACACAGGCCTCCTCAATGCATATGTGCTGCTACGCGGGTCATCTTTCTGTCTGGAGCGCTAGCTAGTGGGGTTTCTTTCCCTGGACTATAGACTATTACCAAGGCAATTTCAGTGTGACTCTCTTACCTAACATATAAACTTATATATCACATCTATAGTGAGGGTCATTCCACTCCCCGACTCCCAGAACAGCTCCCAACCATATATAACCCTATTGTTGGACCTTCTAAATTGCTCGTAGAAAGTGGGGCGTGGCCTGGCTTCTTGCCATTCACTCGTTACCATGTGATGGTAGTGGGCGTTGACCCCTTGTGAGCCAACCGTTAAACAATTTAGGGGCATTAACCCCTTAATTGCCATAGTAGTTCCGAGGGGGGCTACAAACACATCATTAGAATACGTAAAGTGATTTTTCACCCAGTTAGAGTTCACAGCGGCGAAACTGGGAGGTTTTTTTAAACCTAAACTACTATGTTAACGTGTTCTGAATTAATAAGAATAATGTTACATTTGTAGTATTAATTTATGGCAATGCTGTAACAGCACCATTAATTACAGGGGGCAATGTTTCCTCCTGCTCAAAGAGCTTCAACAATCTATAAATGTGTCGCTGTGGCTAGTGGTAAATGACCTGACAAGTCAAAGGAGCGACAGCGGGACTTGCACAGAATTATCCCACCTCAAACAATGTCGGTACCATAGGTTCTCAACTCCAGTCTCCAGCCCGCCCCCCCCCCCCCCCCCCAACGAACAGGTCAGGTTTTCAGGATAATTCCAGCTTCAGCACACAGGTGGCTCAATCAGTCGGCTCAGTCGTCGACTACGCAAAACCATACTGGTTTTAGCACTCAGAAAGTAAATAAAAGAACATTAACGACTTTCTCTTTTCCTTTGAATCTCCCCCCAAGTTTCCTCTTTAATGTATATTAAACAAAGCAGCGATACAGAAAAGATCACACACGCAGGGAGATGCACAGATGGCAGACACCCTGTTGCCATGTGCACAATGCCCCCTATCACCTTAGTCATGGCCGTCCTTCCCCTGTGGTGTGCTGATCTTTTTCCTCAGATTGCTGCTGGCCTTTACTATACATTAAAGAAGAAACTTGGTGAGATCAAAAGGAAAACGTCAGGTTTTTGTACAGTTGAATGCATCTTGCTATATAGATTCAGGATCATAGCACCTCAAGCTGAATATTATTTTTCAGTCTTCGACTGAGCACCTGTGCTGAAGAAGGATATCCTGAAAACCTGACCCTGTTGGGGGGTGGCCTTGAGGCCTGAGTTTGAGACCCCTGGTCTGACACTAACACTCATTCTTTATCCCTCATAGAATGTCATCTAATAGGGTGGAGGGGCGCTGTCAATTGTCACATGTCCTCGAAAAGTGGCTGGGGCTACTTTCTACTTTGAATGGGGTTCCAAGCCACTGCATGGAGTTAAAGAATTTTCTGCATTTACTTATTCTGAAAAAATAAATAAAAGGTATATAGTATCCGGCTGATCACTAAATGGGACCACTTAAATAATTAGCCTGAAATGGCAGCAGATACAAGCGAGAACGGGCCCCTGATTTTTATGAGACCCCTCTCCAATTATGTTAACTATTATTCAAAAAGAGGGAAAGGATGGAGACACTCACATATGGCAGATTAACCTCACGATCAGCCAAGGCTTTCCAATCAAACGCCGTGTGCGTTGGAACTTACAACCGAGCTGCATGTGGTCTCTGTCAGTGCCAAACGTAATCTATAGGTACGGTGGGAAAACACCCCACACGACTGCTACTCTGCCAATATCCCATTTGGTGGCTAAATATATTGGCACATAACCCCGTATACAGATGATTTACATGGCTGTGTGCTTTCATTGTATTGCAAACTCCAGTGGTATGTTGCATAAAAGGTATTACACTTGGAAGCAACCGACTGCAAACATCAAGCCACCACTCGCTTTGAGTACCTTTGTCAAATATTCTCTAGAGTTTTCAAAGGCATGGAGGAGGAAAGTCTCCTTGGTAGCTGCCACGCTTGACAGATGAAGCCCCTTGGACGATGCAGATGCTGAGTCAGAGTTAAGACTCATGTGATTCATACCATAGCCCTTTCCCGGTGCAGGGGCCCCACAAGCATTTCTGACAGTGTCCCAATGCCAGGAAGGCGCATCGTACCAAATCGACTTCAAACGTCATAAAGCATTAAATCGCTGAATAAGTATACACTGTACTGTACTTGAGCTTCAACTGTGATCGCTGTATTTTGAGTTTTGTCCATCTGTAAAGCTTTTTTTTTTTTTTTTTTTTTTTTTTTTTTTTAAGGAACGTGGGAGCTTTCGCGGCGATGCAGGAATTATTGAATAAGACGTTAGATCTTGTTGTTTTTGATGACATCAAATAGGGGGAGAAGACTGATGCAAGTGTAAAGTGCAGAAAAACACACCTTATTACGCGGGGCAGCAAAAAATATTTCTGTACACCATATCATTTCTAGTCCATGATAAACCAAAGATACAGTACAAACTGATACAGGTATCATTGATACAATGAGTAGTGCCATACCCACATGAGCATTTTTCCTGTTTTAGAACAAAGGCTTCTCAAACCTCTCTCTCGAGGCCCCCCCCTATTTATAATGTCTTGTTTCCAATCACCCCTACAATAATGCAAACACATACTTACACAACGCCTCCCTCTGCTCTTTCAGCTCTCTCCTGCCCATGGCTGCTCCGTTCCCCACATCTGCTTGGCTCCGCCCCCAGGCACTCACCCTAGCAGCAGCAAATTAGGAGGAGAAAGCTCCCAGCCCCCTAGCGCTGCCCTGCTTTCTCCTGCTCTGGTTAATTGGGGGCAGCACCCTTTTGTCCTCTCGCTGCCCCTGGTGACTGCTAGGGTTACCAGGCAGCTTCGCCAAAAATGCTGACTACAATTGTGAAATGTGCGACATGCCGGAGACACACCCTCTCTCTGATCCAGCTGTTTTTCCTCCTTTCCTTGGATACCTCCTCCGATTGGCTGCTGCTGCTGTTTATACAGCCAATCAGGATGAGGAAGCTGCCCAGCCTCCTAGCAATATGTTCTGCTCTCTCCCTACTCAGGGCAAATCCACGGCCCTCTAAAGGCCAGTCAGGTCACTATTTCCCAGAAGGTACAGTAATAACCGGACCCAAACATGTCCCAGATATTACCTTCTGTATTTTACTGGGACACGGTGCTCCTTTGGATAAGTGGCAACACGCGCACGGAACGCATAGGAGGGTTGCCTAACTCCGTTTTTGAATGTGGTTCCAAAAAATAATGTTTTTTACTATTTTATTTTGACCCACCCTTTGGGGGCTGGTGTGCCATATCCCCTTTTTTATGCTGATTCTCTATTGTACCATGGTATCACGCCTATTGAGGAGACACAGACAGAAGCATACCAAAGTGGTGTGTGTGTGTGTGTGTGTGTTGTGTGTGTGTGTGTGTATCTATATTCTATATAACAGTGGTGTGAAAAAGAAAGTACAAAAAACCCTCTGAATTCCTTATTTTCCTACAGACAGAATAACAATCATCTGTTCCTTAGCAGGTCTACAATTAGGTAAATACAACCGCAGATGACAACAACACATACATATGTCATGATATGTGTCATGATTTATTTAACAAAATTAAAGCAAAATGGAGAACTATTGTGTGAAAAACGAAGTACAACACCTTTACTGCTTCCATAGGAAGTAAGAATGCTCAGTCAGCAGACAGGTTCTGCTAATCAATGCCCTTGAGTCATGATCATCAGCATGTTGTGACCACCTCCTAATAAAAAAGCCAAAGTTTTAGCAGTTGCTGGTCTGGATCATTCGGTGTGTGTTAACCCAATGCCAGAGGAAATAACATCACAATGCCTTAAGAGAAGCAATTGTTGCTGCCCATCCATCGGGAGGGATATAAAGGCCACTTCCAACAATTTAAAGTCCCATTCTACAAACGTGAAAAGATTATTCAATTGAAAACCTTCAAGACAGTTTTGCCAATCTTCCCGGAGTGGACTCCATCAGCAAATTCCACCCCAAGGGTCAGACCTGTGCAATTCTCATAGAAATGAGAAACCCCAGAGTTTACATCTCAGCTCTAACAGGCCTCAGTTATGCATTTTTTAATGTTAAAGTTCATGACAGTACAATTAGAAAGACGGAACAGTATGGTTTGTTTGAAGGGTTACCAGGAGAAAAGCCTCTTCTCTAAAAAAACTGGCAGCACGGCTTATGTTTTGCAAAGTTGCTCTGAACAAACCACAAGACTGCTACAAGCTTATTGAATCATAAGGTATAACTTAGTTTTTCACACCTGGCTTCTCCATTTTGGCTTTATTGTTTGTAAATAAGTAATCACGACACAGTTTAAATTGTCCTTTGTTCTGTTCATCTGAGGTTGTTTTTACCCTCATTTTAGACTCTTCTAATGAACAGATGATTGGTAAAAACTTTATGTCCCTGACTATGTAAACCCTGGAATTCAAAGAGGGGTTACTTCTTTTTCCCATGACTGGTGTATTAATATATTCAGTAGGTATCAGTACCGCGTGTTAGCCAAGCTTAAGAATCAAAAACGAATAACGATACCGTTCTGTTGCTAACTAATGGCTTTTATTTGTGCGAACTGTTCGAGATACACTGATCTCTTCTTGTCTGGTCGATGTTACAAATGGATAAAGCAAGAAAGGTTACTTTAAAAACCAGTGCTCTTGGAAATTTGATTCTGTATTGAGTCATCCCCCCTCCCTCTGGTGGCTGTAATGTGATTATGACTTTAGGTTGTTAATTGTCCCCCTTAATGTTAGTGATGTAAAGTGTTTGTAATGTATGTAATTAAATATAAATGTTAATATCACCCACAGTGTACACAGCTCTTTACAAAGGTGGTGTGTGGAGTGGGAAGTATACAATGCGTGGGTAAGGTGTATAAATGTAGATGTTGGTGCAATACGTAGAGGGTGTGTGGGATCCTATGTGGTTCCCTATGGTATGATAGGGGATGGAATTTACATTGTGTATTTGTAATGTGGAAATAACAGCTGTGTTCATTCATATAGCATTCATTAATTCATATGAATAATTCCATATATGCATATATACAATATATAATATATTTATATATACACTATTGTCTCATTCTCTTATCAGTCTAATCGACTATACCCCATGAAGCTGTGAGGTGTTTATT
The DNA here is from genome assembly GCA_036426205.1 of Ascaphus truei. Lineage (NCBI taxonomy): Eukaryota > Metazoa > Chordata > Amphibia > Anura > Ascaphidae > Ascaphus > Ascaphus truei. The sequence goes on along the minus strand of WSYH01000034.1, from coordinate 277,989 downwards.
CCCACTTAACTCAGGCCTTCAGGGAAACATGGTGTCCTTTTTAAGGACTTTAATGCTTAAGAACTTTTAACTCACTCATTTCTATCATTGATATAATGTTAGTCTCATTTCCTTTGTTTCTATTAGGCGGGATCGAATACGTACGTAGTATACCTATATACTGATACAGCACTCGAGCGGCTTTTACAACACCCACCAAACACTTTTTTCTTACCTCTAATATGTCTGACAAACGTGTGTCTCAAATTCAGGACAGTTTCATACTGGACCCCTGGCAACCCTCGACTTGCCGAACCCCAATTGGAAAACCCGGTTTTTATAGGGAATCTGAAGTAGATATCGAGCTTTCTATACGATAATATTTGTACGGTTTGTATCCGCTGTTTCAAAATAAGTTTTGTTTCACACGCTGATGAAGGTCCAGGTGGCACCTGAGACATTGTTTGCCGGTTTCTGTTGCCCTCGCAATAAATCGTGTCATTGACTTTCTCACAATAACCGTAAGTAGCGAGCTACATTCGTGGGGGTGACTTGTTACTTTTTTTTCGTCCACACATGTGCCATAACCTTTCTTGGATGTATATATTTTTTTTTCTTTACACTTTTGTTTGTTTGTTTGTTTTTATTTCCATCATATATTTTTTTAAGGGAACCACTATGTATTTAGCCAGGTTTACTACACTGTAGCCCGCATAATTGCACTACACGCTTCCAATTTGTAACCACATAGACGCCACATACATCACGCATCCCTTGCTATTGACTATATCAAGTTGTTTTAATTTATCTACAGGAAGTAAATATATAGGATTGTAAGCTCTTTGGGAGGAATAATGACTCAAAGTCACAGCTGCATTCATGTCTGAAACCCCGTCATTCTACAATCGCTCAGCGCCAGTGCAAGCTTATTTGGCATTCAAGCGATATATAGAGAAAAAAGAAAGCGCAAGACCCCCAATGGTAGTATAAAGTGAATTGGATTTATAAAAAAGGTAAGATATGCACGTACAGAATAAAAATTCAAATAGGCAGCGTACCAATATGAATGAGATGCTCCCACAGCTGCTGCACAGGAGTCCTCAGACTTGGAAATATCATCCTCTCCTTAGAAGGCCCATTTTTCTAGCTCCAGGTTAACCGTTGGTCTTTAACTCCACCTCCATCATTCCTCCATGTTAACCGGACCGACAACTATAGGGGTCAAATGAATGTGCTGCTTCATTGCTCTTCAATCTCGGGAGCAAGTTCGGCTCCGCACCCGTCGCCTTCAGACAATTGGTGATTCCTCTGTGTAGGGGAGGCGAGAGAAATACCTCACACCTAACGATAGGCTCAATCACGGGGGTGATGGCCATCGTGCGTCAACTACGCTCCAGCTGATCGCCGCGCCACAAGCGAGACACACAACGAGGTTTTCAGCGTCTCGCGCTCTGGATGTAGTAGTTAAGAGGGCAGCAAAAATGCCCAAAACCGTCTTGGTGTACAAATAGTATACAAATCGAAGAGAAGTTCAGGGAAAGCTCAAATGGAGTCTAGAATGCTAATGAGCTCAGGACCGCTCAAACAACAAAAACCCAACGCGTTTCGTGACGCACAATCACTATCCTCAGTGGAAGTGGGCGGAAACCCCAAATTTTTGAAGTGAAACTTCTTTGCTTGCGCCTACCAAGGATTTTCAATGGGAAAAAAAATCCTTACCTTGTAACAAAATTCAGTAAAGCGGGTGACATACACGCCTCACTAATCGGCTCTGCCCGTCACACTCGTCGCATGTGCACAAAACCACCATATCAGGCTGCATGGAGGTTAAAAAAACACTGCCGGTGAGATCAAAGACACATGGCCGCAGTGACCGGAAGCTCAAATGACAATCGCCTGGAGGACAGACTGCCAAACATAACGGCAAGTGCGAGCCCAGGTCTGCCGACAAATGCGATCAGTGGCGACGGACCTTAGCGCACTGAGCACTGGTGGAACAGACCCGCCACATATACGCATTGGCGGCCGAGTCTGCTCGAATGTTCATTAGCGGCCGGAGATCTGGTGTCACATTGCGCAGTGCCGACCGACTCGGCGCTTAGAGACAGAGGCACACACACAGGCACATCACACCCAACACAGCGGCAGACACCTCAAGCAGGCGCAACACACACAACACCAACACTCACAGATGCAGGGCGCACACACACACACACAAGATGCAGGCGCACCACACACACACAACCACAGATTAGGCGCCCAACACCACAAAACAGAGGCAGGAACACACACACCAACCACCATGCACAGAGTGCAGGCACACATGGCACCAGAGGCACAACACACACACACAATGAAGACGCACCACACCACGCATACGCAAACAAAAGACAGTTAGTAAAATATAAAGTGCAAATAGCTAAAACAGGTTGTTGTCCGAGTACGCTGTTCTTGCACAACTTCTTTGCGTTTTCCCACTGACCGTGTTTTGATGTTTTAATTTAAATATCACCATCACAAATACACATATCTGGGAACAAAACGTGGACCAAAGACAAGAGTAATGTTGTCAACTTACAATGCACGGTGCTCAGCACACGAATGATAAAAAAAAAAGAAAATTTTCCAGGAATCTTTTGTTGTCGGTTTGATTTCCAGCACAACATTCTCTCCTCCCCCGCTACCCAGCCCCCTCTCTCCCCCCCCCCTCTTATTCCATTTTAAAACCCCCTCCACGGGCCGAATGAGCGTTCCTCCTCTGTCGCCACCCACAGTGTCCGGCCCAAGGCGGTCTCGCTATTGGTTGGTGCTACCGGCATCGCCAAAGCGCGATATAGCATTGGCAGCAGCCAAAGGTGTTCAGCCGTTGCTGCATTTCGCTGCGGTTTTGTAATGTTACAGCTGCTCTAGTTGCAAGCTCGGGAACTCACCAGCCCTCTCATCCCTGTCCAATGCACACTTACCTTGCCTATAGATTTAGTAAACTCCCTTGAGACAGGGCCTCTCTTCTAACTTCACATTGCACCTATCCGAACTCTTCTACTTCACAGTGCAGCCTAGTCCTCCTCTTCTACATTCACATTGCAGGCCCTATTCCCTACCTCTTCTAACTTCACATTGCAGAGGCGGGGGACTATCCTATCCTTACTCTTCTAACTGCACATTGCAGGCCTATCCTACCTCTTCTAATTCACATTGCAGGCCTATCCTACCTTTCTAACTTCACATTGCAGGCCTATCCTACCTTTCTGAACTTACAGTGCATGCAGCCTATCCTACTCTTCTAACTTCACATCTGCAGGCCTATCCTACTCCTTCTAACTTCACACTGCAGGCCATCCTACCTCGTAATAACTTCACCTGCAGGCTATCCTCCTCTTCTAACTTCACATGCAGGCCTCTACCTACTTCTTCTATCACGCAATTGTCAATCCTTCTGTAAATGTTACTTACGCCCCATAATCATACTGTATCTTGCATGTCCATTGAAATGTCCGTAAACTAAATTTGTATAACCTTGGTTCATTTAATGTAACCCTGTCATTTATCACTCGTAGCTTTTTTTCTAACATCACTTATGCATCAAATGTAAGCTTAATTTCTACAAAATGTGCCTCTGGGAAGAAGAATGATTGCCCCCCTATCTTCACGTCTTCATGGGGACAGTGCCTAGTGCTAGTTCCTCTCGAAAGCCAGAAAGCCAGGTTTGGCAAGAAGGTAGGTTAGCAGTATGTGCCATCTATTATGTACCTTAAAAAACAACCAATACTCCAGTAACGCTACTTATGAGATGACACAATCTACAAAGACAAGACCAAATAAAGTAAATCTGGGTGCTAAAGAACTACCAGACCAGGGGTGGCCAATCAGCCTCAGGGCCAGCAAGGTATCATCAAATGACTGAGCCACCTGACCTATTGGTGGCCTCCGTGAGGACTGAATTGGCCACCCGTGGACTGACCACATCCTTGTCAACATAGCATAGGAATGCAATAAAACAGTAGACACCAAAAATAGTCAGAAGAAGTCAAGGTACTCAAGTCATTGAAATTACTTTTCATATTTAGCCACATGAAGCCAACATTTTTGGTGCAAGCATGCACTTCAGATGGACAGTCAAACAGATAATGCAATATTTATAGCACATTCTAAAAGCAACCTGCCATAACTAATTCATGTACGTGTGGACTATTATGTGTATATTGATCCCGCCCGGAGTTAGTGTGTTATTCCATTTTCTGTATTACAAGCAGTTCTGGAGCATAGTGAACTGCCCCATCTGTCATCAAACACACATGTTCACCTGTCAGTTAGTGGTGTGTCATGTAAAGTTGTTGCTCACTTACCGGTCTTCCTGTAAGAATTAATTTCCGTCTTTGAATCTCTCTCTCGTCCAAGGCTTTTTGGACGCGACCTTCAGTCTGCGCGCTGGTCTCCAGTGCCATACAGGAACTTACAGGCACAGCTCTTCTGCACTCCTCCAGCTCGGGCGAAAGCCATCAGGTCACAGAACCCATCGTGAGCAGTACACGATGGGAACAAGTTTCAGAGCACCTGGGACGTTCCCGCAATCCAAAGTTTTGCTGTCTGGGAACATAGAATAAAGGACATAGGTCAGGGACGGTACTAATGGTGCATTTCCCTTTAATATTTTCAGAGCTCGTCCAAAGCAAACCAGAGTACAACTGTACAATTAGCTCAGCTTTCTTCTATTGAAGAGAAAGAATAAAATCAGAGAGAAATTTAGCTGACCACCAAAATTGTAATCAACAGTCATCAATCAAATGCAATATCAAAATCAACGTCTCGACGGGTAATATTCGGAAGGCCCTGGCTATTCAGGTGCTATTTATCTCTGAAAGGAGAATAAGAAGGTGGAAGTACTAACAGACGATACTTTAGCATCCTACACACGTAATAATGAGCTGCCCCTCTGGTACGCGGAAGAAGTAGAAACAAAGGATCCTAGTATATTTTTCCTTTCAGGTAGAAGGTATTGGGTAGAATACAGACTTTGTATGGTCATGGGGGGGGGGGGGGGGGGGGGGTCCCTCCAGAGTACAATAAGACAAAAAACACTCGGAGAGTCTCCACACACTCCACATCCCCTTCCGCTCCATCATAACAATACTGCAGGTAGAAGGATTATAGTGCCACATGCGGAGGAGACAGAAAAAGTGGAAGCTACAGTAAAAGTGACACACGTAGGAAACTAACGGGGATCATCATGAAACTGCATAGTGCCAATCAAGCACTACACACGGACGGAAACTCCCCCACTGAAATGGGAGTTTTAATACAATAGGCGGTTCATGAGTATCCACTCTATGTATAAGCTCAAGCTGCTGATAACTGTTTGTCATTAGCTGATGATGTATGTACAGTATGTATGTCTTTTATTTATTATGCGCTATTCAATGTACCTTGGACTTCACAGACAGTAACAACCCGTGACATAATAATAAAATATATATATAATAACACAAAAAGTTTTGAACATGCACCAACATACAGTATCAGGGGCATTGTGCGCACTAGCGTATTCCGGATGTTCAAATTCACAATGTTTGAGCCTTTTTAAACTCTTGTTATGTCAAAAACTGTCCTCTCACTACTGACATCAGATGTAACACACGTTGGGGCTGATTATCATGCAAAGAAAGTGTGGCGAACCTCTGTTGGGATACATTGCTCCTCTTTTTTCTGCTGTGCTATAACCCAGGCTGTGCTATATGGCAGGCAAAGCTTGTAAGATCGGTGTTAAACGTATACGAAGTAAATAGTGACTCACTGTAAGGGCCCATTTGCAGGCATTACCACCCAGAATCCCTGGCTGCACTGGAAGCATTGCATGTTAAGAGATAATGGGAAAGGCAGTGGATGCAGACCTGCCTGAGACATGTGAACGTGCCCACGAGTGGCTATTGTTATTTGCTGTACACTGTACGGGGGAGGGATTGTGTCACTTTTTTAAACCCACCCTAACTTTTTAAATGTCTTGACAAACAAGAGTTTCCTGCCTACCCTGCGGTGTAAATGAACGTTCTTCCACTTTAGACATGTCGATTTTTGGAATAAAGTGACGCGAGTTTGGATAGCTCTCCTTACGTCACGTAATTCCTACACTTTCCCAATATCTTGATATTTTTGCCACAAGGTGAAATGAAGACATTACAACCAATTTTCCTCCAAATTTCCCTACAGATATTATAATCACTTCTTCTACCCCCCCTTTATCTACCAGTTTCATTACACTTGATGCAGATACAAAAGAAGAAAATGGAAACAGATAGGGGAAGAGTGTGCCTTTTTGTTTAAAAAGGCGAAAAACACCTTTTTATTTTTTTAAAGGGAATAATATTTGTAACTCTAAAAGTACTGTTAATTTAAGCGTGGCGGGTTTTTGACGCAGATTAAAAAGTGATGCACCTGTGCACATTGTGGCAAACAAAATTGGTCCCTGCTCAGCTGTGGCATACTGAAGGGTTGCTACAGGTATCAGGGAATTAATATTTGGAACACTGAAAAAGGAGAGAATCCCTTTTTGAGCACTTGCCCTCCAAACCTGGAGGTTGAGTGCAATCAAAAAAGGGAGTTCTCTCCTTTTGTGTTTGCATCTGTGACATTGACACAAGATGAAAAGGACGCTCTCTTTGCGTTTTGTTCCGAACATGTCCTGAAGACCCAATAGTGGTCTTCCCCGTCTCCTGGTGCCATCCCACGTCCACCTGTGTATCCTGTTTGCTATGTATCCGCAGCTTATTTTCTAATACCTAATAAAAACCTACTTTTTCTGTGCCGGCACCACACGCGCAAAACAGGCAACAAAACGGGGATGTTGAGGAGTAATCCCTGGGTGGGGCCTCGCACAGACACGAGAGCTTATTTCACCTTCTGAATTCATCATGCCCGTGGATTTGTTTGGGGAAAAATTCTCCCAGGAGTCGTGCTCCTCTCTGATGCCTCTGATCACCCCACATTACTTACCCCCAAGCTCGCACATTTTCTAGGTCATTGTCGGAATGTCACCGAGCAGCCAAGGGGCCACATGTTAACTCCCTCACTGCTGGGCGGGGGGAAGGGGGAGGGGGGGTTGGGCGAAAGTACTGGTGTTTAGGGCCCTGTAACTGACTTTCCCCCCCCCCTCCACAAACCCATCGGGCAGTGGACAGGTGCCCAACATGCATGAACAGGAAGTGCACAGCTTCATTCTTTTATGAAGGAGAGGGATGTATGAATGGTCAAAATGTCTTCAACAAGTAGTGGTCCCTGAGCATGTGCAACACAGTTTCTGAACCTGTTGATTCCAGTTGTAACTCAACCTTGTACAACACGTGGCTCTGTGTTGTAGGATTATTTGTTATCTGAGCTCTGGGTTTGCTTGCGCAACCAGGCAATTGGGTCTTGTTAAAAGCTGGACACTCCAAGTGAAAATAATGATGGCCAATGATGAGTGGAAGAAAGCTTCCCTTAAATCCCGCAGCCTGTGGCAAAACCACATCCCCCCCCCCCCCCCCCCCCCAAGTGTTTTACTTCTTTAACAACCCTTGGGTGCCTGGAGACAATCCGCCACTATACCCACGAGCCTCATGACGAACGAAGTGGCTGTGCAGGCCTTCTTCACCTCGTTATAGGGCACAGGACACGATCTGACGGGCAGATAAATGGAATTTGGCATTCCACCTCGCCCGTTTCTGGATTTGGCGAGAGCCGTCGATCATGTGATCCCTCGGAGGACCGGTCACGTGATCGCAGTACGCCACAGGACCGTTGCCCCTCCTTCACCCAAAAAAGTGATAAAAGAGATCGCTTCAAGCCCTCTTCCAAAAGCGGTCTTTATTTGTGTGAAATATGTGTGCGGGGAGGTTAAAATGGAAACCCTCCCGAGCACATGTTCCTGCCGTCTGACAGTTACCCTGGTGCACCCCAGAAGCAAGAATCATAAATAAATCAGGTTTTTTAACACTAGAAAATACTTATGTTTAAAGAGCAAAACGTTTTCAGGGTGCAAATACTAACATTATATGAGTTAATCTCATTAGGCGTTCTGAGGGGTGGGGGGTGGGGGGATGCTGTATCCGTTTTGTGCCCGTTTGTCCTTATTTGCTATCCATTCTGTTTTTTGTAATATACATCATTCTGTACCGCGCCGTGGAAATATGTTGGCGCTTTACAAATAAACGATTTATATAATAATACGGGAGTTCCTATCAAATATATGCAAGTCCACACCCAGAATCTCATATCTAATGTCTAAATGCGTGTGATATCCTAGACAGGGATAGCCAACTCCCAATCCTCAAAGGAACTGCCGACAGGCCGGCGCGCAGGATATCCCTGCCACATATGGGCGGCGGCGCCGACCGTCGCTGAATCCGAAACGGAAGAGATGGAATTTTCCTCTTCATTGCCTGCGTGTCCATATCGCGTTCTGTGCCCCACACAAGCTGAAAAGAAGGCCCTGACATAGCCAGTCGTCATCGGCCTCCGGAGGGGCCAGACTTCGTGACCTAGAGGCTACGTCTCAGGGCAACCAAGAGGTTAAAATAGTCACAAATTGAAAACAAATGGGGGGGGGGGTGGGAATGTGGATTATCACAGACTGCTGATTTAATGTACATTCACAGGAAGCTTAGGGACATGAGATACAGGGTTAGCCAACCCGTTAAAAAGACAACCCTTTAACCCCGCCTGGGTTCCCTGGTTAATTATCGCTATACTATACATTTTTTAAAATCTCTTTATGTTTTTTTATAATATGATCAGAAGTGCACATGGTACTTTATAGCCCTCTTGCACCTGCTTCTCATACATGCAAGGGCATCGGAGAGGTTGTCTACTGGTCTTGCTCCGTTGCACATTGCTGTACGGATCATCCTTCGGTCACTCGGTACGACATCTGCAAAACTTCTCCCCCACCACCATCATCTCACTTAGGCTCAGAGGTTAGAGGCAGGCGGTGGCCAACTCCAGTCCTCAAGAGCTGCAACAGGGTCAGGTTTCTAGATATCTCCTCTTCCGCACGGGTGGCCCAATCAGTGGCTCAGTCAAAGACATGGGATATCCCTAAAACCTACCGTTGTGGTGCCCGGAGACTGGAGTTGGCTCCCCTGTTTTAGAGACTGGAACGGGGTTGGGGAGCTGTGCGAGACAGCCCGGCGGTGTTCTCAGTGTTTGATCATTGATACAATGAATTGTTATTGGAAATGGGAGACAAAAGAAGATTTAGGAAGAGATGATTATACGGATAATGTGCTTTGAGTGCTTCTCCCCATACTTACAGTATGTCCCATAATCAGAATATTAGAGTTTATCCCGGGGGCCCTTACATCATTTGTATATTATGTCCCTGTTACATTTCTGTATGCTTCTACAAAAAATAAAACTGGTAATAAATAGAATATGGGACACAAGGGAAACAATCTGGGACAGACAAACGGTCACCATATGTATTCATATAAAAAAAATCCTATGAAATAAATGGGGATTTTTAATTCTATGATATATTATTATATATATACTGAGCTGAGAGACCCGGCGTTGCCCGTGAGTGAATTTGCCGCTAGGAGGGGGGGGGGGGGGGGACACACGTGGACAGGAGGGGGGGGGGACACGTGGACAGGAGGGGGGGCACAGTGGGACAGGATGGGGGGGCACAGTGGACAGGAGGGTGGGACACAGTGACAGGAGAGGACACAGTGACAGGAGGGGGGGCAGTGGACAGGAGGGGGGGACAGTGGACAGGAGGGGGGACAGTGGACAGGAGGGGGGGATAGTGGACAGGATGGGGGGCAGTGGACAGGAGGGGGGGACAGTGGACAGGAGGGGGGGACAGTGGACAGGAGGGGGGGACAGGTGGACAGGAGGGGGGACAGTGGACAGGGGGGGGACTGAAAGGAGGGGGGACAGTGGACGGGGGGACGGGCACAGTGGACAGGGAAGGGGGGGTTGGATCTGTTCACCCGGTCCCGGTTTGCTTCCTAATTTCCCATCTTCCCTGTCGTCTCTCTCCTCTCCCCACCTCTCCCTGCCTCCGTCTCTCCCCTTCCCCCCCCCCCCCATGCACAGCTCCGGTCCCCATCCTACAGTGTCTGCCCACACACAGTGTCCCACACACAAGTCACACAGTTACACACACACATCACTACACACACACACACACACACAGGAAAACACAACAACACACCCCCACTCCGACCTCATTCCCTCGTCCTTCACATCGTTCCTCCCAGGTCCTCGCGCCGCGAGGGGGAAGGGGGTCCTTCCGCCGCGCGCATCTTGGCCGGCGCCGCAGGCAGCTGCAGCGTGCCTGCCCACTGCCTGTCCCTCCGCCGGGAGGGAGGTGAGTGAGCGCCCGGGAGGGAGGTGAGTTGAGCGCCGGGAGGGGGAGTGAGGATGATTATATTTTATAGAGATCGTGAACATTGTGAAACGGGAGATGTTGTAAAGTGGGCATTTCATTATGTAAATATAGGATAGGCTGGCGGTGATTTGTTATGTAAACACAGATATTGTGATGCGGAAAAATTAATAAGGTCAATGAAATTGAGTATAGGTCCTATTTTATAAAGTGAAATAATAAATAATGTACAAATTGGCAAAGCGGGATATGTGTAATGTGAATGTAATGTAATTGTGTAGTATTTCGTGTTGCGGCCCATTTAGAAATGAAATTTACAGTGCACTAGTGAAGTTACGTGCGGCCATTGTTGTAATACAAAAAAAGTGCGTATGGACGCGCCATTGTTTTTTAATATATATTTATTTGAATATATGTGTTTTTAGTAAGTGCATAAGGGAGAGATTTCATAAGTTAAGTAAGAAGTGAAATAATTGAAGATTGGCAAAGCGGGACATTGTATAATGTCAATGTAGGTACGATGTTGTATGGTAGGGGGAGTGGTGGGTGTGGTGCCATTTAGAAATGTAATTAAACAGTGCGTAGGTGAAGGTACGTGCGACATTTGTGTAATAGAAATTAAAAGTGCGACACGCCATTATTTAATATATATTTTATTGTAATATATGTGTTTTTAGTAAGGCATAAAGGTAGATGCAGGGCTACAGGAGTGTTCATCTGCGTGGTAGTGTCGTTGTGTGGTGTGGCGATATGGTGGCCATGTGTGGATATAAGGAGTGCGGTTCGTCCTTCGGTTCGTCCGGCCATGGTGCACAGGGAGCGCGGTTGAATGGGGCGGATATGGCCATAGGAGTGCGGTTTCGACGGAAAGCCCTTTGTCCGGGCATGTGCACAGGGGAGTACCATGATGTTAGCTACATAGGTAGTGCGTTTTCGTCCGGACGGTTCGTACCGGCCATGTGCACAGGAGTGTCGCAGTTGAATGTGCGCGGGTATAGGCTATAGGGAGTGCGGTTCGTTCCGGCGGTTTTGTCTATAGGAGTGCGGTTCGGCCGGGCGTTTGTCGGCCATGGTGCACAGGGGAGTAAGCATGAGTGTTAGCTATAGGGGAGTAAGCAGTGTGTGAGTAGCAGTGGTGTACACAGGGGTGCGCATAAGATGTGGAGTGTGTGTGTGTGTGTGTGTGTGGTGTGTTGTGTGTGTGTGTGTGTTGTGTGTGTGTGTGTGTGTGTGTGTGTGTGTGTGTGTGTGTGTGTGTGTGTGTGTGTGTGTGTAGACAGGGGTGAGAGTGTGAGATGTAAACTTACCAAGGACTCCGCATGGGGTTTTGTGGGGGTATGCTGTCAGTGCAAGTGTGTGAGAGTGAAGTAGGTGTGTGTCAGTGATGTCACTGTACATTTTGGCCAATGAGAGTCGTGTGGGAGGTGTGTGTCACAGTGGGGCGTACCTCTTGGCCAATGAGAGTCGGGGTGGCCACGGACCAATCACATTCACCGCAGCTAGTACCAACCATTCGATTTTATATATTAAGATATATATGGTGCAATTATTTTGCCAGAGAATTGCTTCACTTTTGCCTTGACATATATGCCCCTATATATACACACCATTACTGGGACATATACATCAAGACAAATGTGGTGCAATTCTAGTGCAGAAAATTGCAGCAGGTGCATCAAAGAAACAAATCCTATTCTTTCAATTGGATATTGTTAACAAATTTGGTGCAGAATTGCATACATTTTGCACAAGGTAACCCCCAGTTTGGGATCATGGTTTGGCTGACGTTATCACTGTAATTATGAATGGCTGGGCTGTAAATATAGGAAATATCCAGTAGAGTGCAGGAGAAATAGAAGGGAAGGGTAGTGTTTTTACAGTATATAAAAGCTACTGTAAGAGGACTCTATTGCAGCTTCATTCAATCTGAACCCCTTCATTGTACATCTGAGTTGCCCCAAAGGCGGACAGCCTTTGGCGCAGCTGAAGGGCAGCTAAAGGGTGTGAGCCGTTTGCTGATGTTAAAGCGTCTCTATTTCAATCTGAAACTCACCAGCCCTTTTATGGCCTCTACCCAATTTTCTAACTATCTGTCCATGAAATGTCTGGGAATTGACTATACAACCCTGTTCATTTAAAGTAACCATTGATTGTTATAACTCTGTGCACAGGACATACTTGAAAACAAGAGGTAACTCAGTGTATTACTTCCGAGTTAAATATTTTTAGAAATAAATATCAAGTGTGACAAACGGCTTCCTTAAGTTGCTATGCCGTCTGTCCGGGCTCTTTATGACACAGTCTTTTAGGGTAAACAAATAGGTAACACAAAACACAATATTGTATTATTCAGACTTCTGCCCGCTTTATTCCGTCCCAGCAGGGGACTGCAACACTTTTAACGGAAATACATTTGAGGTACACACAGGCTTCTGCCTGTTAGTTTAGTCCCTGGAAGTGGGACTGTAACACTTTGAAATAAATTTGAGTTACTCAGGCCTCTGCCTGTTTTATTCCGTTCCAGCAGGGGACTGCAATACTTTCACTGAAATACATCAAAAATAAATCCGGCTCAATCGGAGCACTTAATAGACAAAGATTTCCCTCTCTAGATTTGGGCGGTTTATCCGCTTTCCACCTATACGAAATACAGAACATTTATAAATTGGGTTCAGCATTCATAAGAAGGTGTTTGTTACCTTGCAGGGGGCGTCCTCCCCTGTCTGGCTGATGGCAGTAGCAGTGTCCCAGCCTCCAGGCTCTAGGAGAGAGGCAGAGGCAGCAAATCAAACTGCCTTAAGTACCTGTTCCTCAATTAGGAGGGCAGGTGAGGGAAATTAAAAGAAGTGAACTCTGGTTCTGATTTCCCAACCACCAGCTTCAGCAATTATGAAGCTGTGGGATGGATCACATTTATACCGAGGCTGCACTTTCTTATCTAAATAGGACAGAAAGCTGCCTAATATCCTGGGACTATGTCACACAAAGTAATAATATTTGTTTTCTTGTATAGCACTAACACTGTACACAGCACTGTACATAGAATTTTGCAGGCACAAGATTACTGTCCCGTAGAGCTTACAATCTGTGTTTTGGTGCCTGAGGCACAGAGAGATAAAGTGACTTGCCCAAGGTCACAAGGAGCCGACACCGGGAATTGAACCAGTCTCCCCAGGTTCAAACTCAGTATCATTGCTTTCAGTCAGTGCCTTTACTCACTGAGCTGCTCCCCTGAGGTGTTGGTATTTTTGATTGCTGCCTCTATACATATAATGCCATTTGTAAGCGACGTAGGGATTAATTAAAAGCATAAGCAGTGGGGGGAAATAACAGAAACATAATACAACTGAATCCTATGTGCCACTGCACAAGAGAGGTTAGCAAACGCAACCTCGTATAATTGCATCGTCATGCACGGCGAAGCGTTATTATACACATCTTTAACACTCCCTCCGGCAACAAAATCGGAAATGTTCAAGCCATACATAATTTTACTTGTTTACAGGCAAAGACAATTCACTCACAGAGAGAAGTCTATTTGCACTTGCTCCTCAGTTTGATGGACACGGGGATCCATGCGTCAAGCAGTATCTCGGTTCTTTTCATCCATTATCACTTATGTGTCAGATTTAAGGGACTTGTTTAATGCGAAGGACTTTTTTTTTTATTCTGACCAATATTATAATAGATATGATACAAGCTCAGATCTTAGCTCCTTTGCTGGCATACGGGCCGTTGTGAGTACGCGTGCCCAAGACGCCCGATTCTGACGCTGATACTTCCTATTCTACCCTTTGGGTGGTTCATGTATCAAGGCAAAAAGTGGAGCCATTCCGGGACAAAATAACTTCATATCCATGAACTGTAAGGAATCCGCCCCTGGGTTTGGCTGGAACCCATTCCTTACAGAGCTGCAGGTTCCAGACAAACCCTCTCTGCTCCTGCAATCACCTGCTTCTAGCTGCCTCATGTGCAGCTCTGGCCTGATTGGCTTCCTGTGCTATTTAGAGACAGCCCTTCCCTCCACGAAGTGCTGTGCATACTTCCAATTCCCCTTGGTGTCACTGTGCTGGCCACAAGCTCCTTGCTTGTTCCCTTTTGGCCTTTCTGTACTGAAGCGCTGGTTTCCCAGTGCTAGCTTCTTAGCTCCTATGGCCCGGTGCTTATCCTCCTTGCAGTGGCCTTCGTGCTGTCCTTCCCCTTACTTCCCTATAGGGGCCCTCTCTACCCTGAAGCGGCTCCATTCCGTGTTCCTGTTTCCTATGCTGAAGCGGCCCGCTCCAAGTTCCGGTTTCCTACGCTGAAGCGGCCCCGCTCCAAATTACTCCTCTCTGCGCTGAAGCGGCTCCGGTCCAAGTTCCTGTTTTCTACGCTAAAGCGGCTCCGCTCCAAGTTCCTGTTTCTGCGCTGAAGCTGCCATGCTGTAGCGCCGCGCACCTACCTTCCCGTTGCCGACCTTTGCTTGCATCCTCGACCCCCGCTCCTGTGCCACCTGCGTTGACCCCAGCCTGGATAACGTTAACGGTGCTTCCTCCAAATCCTGACCCGGCTATGTTTGACCACGGAATCCGCACTCCAGACCTGACTCCGTGGCCTAAGGCCGGTGCTTTCACATCCCCACCTCAGCCCCGCGGTCCGGTCCCGGTTTGTGGCGAGCACGACCGTGACATCAACAAAGGAAGTTCCAGTGAAAGCAAGAGGATCTTGTATTTTTTTAAAATAAATATTGTGCAGATTTTATGCCCCTGAATTCTGCACTTTGGCCTCAATACTGAAACCCCTTTGCTGGTATAGAGGTATGCAATGGATTGCTGTGGCACCAAAGCAGTTAATGCATCACTGATCCCTTTTCTCTCCGTAACCGATCCCAACAGCATATGCCAAGTAAAAGCAATGCAAGGTACCATGATATACTGATGCTAATGGAGCAGACGTTGACGAGGGTGTCCTGAGTACCACTTTTCTTCCATTTACAAGCCCTTGGTACAGCGTTTTATTATTCACAAACTTCTATAACATGCTGGAGAAAAATTGACGCAAAGTGTCCTTTCCATCTTGCAACTACGGTATGCGTGAATGTATCAAGCACTTTGCTCCATGTGTGTCAGTTTGGGATTTGGGGAGTGTCAAAAGTAGGAGTCAGAGACGTGTTATATGACACATACATTTCTTCAATCTATGGGAAACACATGGCGTCATGCATCAAATCGCACTTCCTTTGCTTGGAAATTGTGTTAATACTGTACACACCCTCTTCATAGTTTAATTTTTTATTTGTTTTTTTTTTTCTACAGTAAGAGACATCCTTTGTTCTGTTTCAAGACCATAAATACTAATATGGTGTATTTTAATCAATCTGGTGCTTCATGGGGTTAATGTGGTTACTGGTTGTTGCAGAAATACAATATATTAGGTTTATGGCAGGTCAAGACTCTTCCTGGGTCTGTCCAGAGCTTCAGAGAGGACTTAATTGGTGGGTTACCACTGATGGCCTACTAAAAGTACAAGGTGCAAGGTAAAAGAACATAGTTCAATGACAGTGATCTAATGACCTTGGATGTTCAACATATAATCATTCAGTAATTTCTTGATTGAAGGATAATAGGCTGGGTTAATGGCATGTAGGTGAGTAAGTAAGGTATATAGGTGGGCGTATAACTAAGACCTATATATAATGTCCTGGTGAGTGTTGGTGAATGGAGATATATACGCCCCATCCCCTCACTCCCAATAAGGACTAGGTCTGAAAAAACGCCTATGAACACCAATAATATACCTCAAAGTACAGTGGTAAAGTACAGTGACTCGCGTGAACCATGCCCGTAATGCCTTCTGAAATGCGTGCTTCTGCGGAGTTGAGTAGAAGATCAGGTAGCCGCGGATGCAGAGGTGCAGAGCACAGCAGAGAAACAGGACTCCATGGGACAGCAGCGGTATGGTAAAAAAGATACTTTATTCACACATCATGGTCCAGACAGGGATGGGCGCAAGAAACCTCCGTCTCTTACGCGTTTCACGCCTGTGCGGCGCTTCGTCAGAGAGTACAGGTAGGTGTGCCTCATTCCTCCTCTTATAGGGATGTCAATTATCTAAATTTGCAGTCAGCCGTGGTGATCGAAACCGGAAGTGACGCGGCCGTGCTACTAAACCGGAAGTGACGTTGCGCAACTATGCGCGAGACAGTCTTTATTTACGAGCTGTCTCCGTGGTTGTAGTAATGAATAAGTCATCTCAATACCGGAGACAACAAGAGGGAGGGCCAATTATCAAGATTTACAATGGGCCGTCATGATCGAAAAACCGGAAGTGACGCGGCCGTGCTTCTAAACCGGAAGTGACGCGGCCGTGCTTCTAAACCGGAAGTGACGCGGCCGTGCTTCTAAACCGGAAGTGACGCGGTCGTGCTTCTAAACCGGAAGTGACGTGTCGCATCTATGCGCGAGACAGTCTTTGTTTACAAGCTGTCTGGGTAGTCATAGCACCACACACGTCATCTCAATACCGGAGATGATAGGGGGGAGGAAAAGATTAGTATGTGAGGGGGAATGTGGCACAAATACCCTGCTAAACAGTCATTTAAGGTAAGTAAAGCAGTTAAAAACAATTATGTATATATAATAACCTATCAGAGGACATCTAGAGAGCCATATTGCGTAGATAGACATGTCAATTCATGAACATACTGAATATATATGTAATGGATCAATTAATAGAACAAGACCAAGGACACAAGATATACTAATCAGATAAAGAAATATGTATATACAACAACAGGACTATGGAAACCATTTTTTGTAGAGAGTACTATATATCCATTTGCAATCTTGATTAAATAACTAAATAAAGAAATATATAAATCTTACAATGTGTATATATAGTTTTCATAATTATTGTAAGAAATGTTTCAGCTCCCAATCAGTATTTATACCCCCGGGTGATAATGACCCGAGGGTATAAATCCAAAACATTTCTCTTTGATTGAGAATCCCTTCTCTGTTGCCTCCCCTGGTATGTTTGGGGATGTGTTCCAGGGCATTAAATGTAAATGTTTCAATTCAACCATGGGGACAGTCATGAAAATGTTTGGCTACAGGTAAGTTTAGATCATTCTTTTTTATTGAACGCAAAGTGTTCTGAGATTCTGATTTTTAGCGGACGAATTGTCCTCCCAATGTATATGTTACCACAAGCACAATTCCGTTTATACACCACATAATTCGTTTTACACGTCATAAAATGATTTATTTTATATTTCTGACCTGTATGTTTATTAATAACTTCTGACAGAGGAATAGCAAATTTGCAATATGAGCAATTCCCACATTTGTGGAACCCTTTTGGTAAGTTTGTTATTTTTTGATTCTGAGACAAATAAGCTCGGTGATAAATGGTAACCGATGGTTTTGGCTTTTTTATATACAAACTGATATACTCTCTACAAAAAATGGTTTCCATAGTCCTGTTGTTGTATATACATATTTCTTTATTTGATTAGTATATCTTGTGTCCTTGGTCTTGTTCTATTAATTGATCCATTACATATATATTCAGTATGTTCATGAATTGAAATTTCTATCTACGCAATATGGTTCTCTAGATGCCCTCTGATAGGTTATTGTATATACATAATTGTTTTTAACATACCTTGCTTTACTTAGCTTAAATGACTGTTTAGCAGGGTATTTGTGCCACATTCCCCCTCACATAATAATCTTTTCCCTCCCCCCTATCATCTCCGGTATTGAGATGACGTGTGTGGTGTCATGACTACCCAGACAGCTTGTAAACAAAGACTGTCTCGCGCATAGATGTGACACGTCACTTCCGGTTTAGAAGCACGGCCGCGTCACTTCCGGTTTAGAAGCACGCCCGCGTCACTTCCGGTTTTTCGATCATGACGGCCTATTGTAAATCTTGATAATTGGCCCTCCCTCTTGTTGTCTCCGGTATTGAGATGACGTATTCATTACTACAACCACGGAGACAGCTTGTAAATAAAGACTGTCTCGCGCATAGTTGCGCAATGTCACTTCCGGTTTAGTAGCACGGCCGCGTCACTTCCGGTTTAGTAGCACGGCCGCGTCACTTCCAGTTTCGATCACCACGGCTGACTGCAAATTTAGATAATTGGCATCCCTATAAGAGGAGGAATAAGGCACACCTACCTGTACTCTCTGACAAAGCGCCGCACAGGCGTGAAACGCGTAAGAGACGGAGGTTTCTTGCACCCATCCCTGTCTGCACCATGATGTGTGAATAAAGTATCTTTTTTACCATACCGCTGCTGTCCCATGGAGTCCTGTTTCTCTGCTGTGCTCTGCATCTCTGCATCCGTGGCTACCTAAAACTACAAGGTGTGTTGTTATGGGTCTGATAGAGTCTCGAGATAAGGGCAGTTGCCAGAGATGGGATTAAAACATGGCTCTCTGTGAGGATCCGTGAAACTCACCACCCTCGGCGTGCCTCCTGCTTGCCCCGCTCTACAATCAGGTGCTCCGCTGCGCCCTGTCCCTGCAGTGCATTATCAGGGCCACCCTCCTCCAACCGTTCAAAGTTCATTCAAAGTGTTCACCGCTCTCAGTGTCCCTGCTGCCTTGCCTAGCGCTATTGTTCCAAGATCTCTGTTCCTGACCTGTTATCCCATGGACTCCGCACCTCTCCAACCCTGACCTCGTCACACGTACCACGACTATTCTCATCTCTCCAATCCTGACCTCGGCTAATAGTACCTGCAACGATCCGTACCTCTCCAACCCAGACCTCGGCAAGTATCTGGACTATCCGTACCTCTCAAACCACGACCCGGCTACCTCGACCAATCACTCCAGACGTGCCCACGCGGCTGTGGGTTGGTGTTTATCTAATCCCCACCTAAGCCTCGCGGTCACGCCTTGTTTGTGGTGAGCACTCCATGACATTCTCTAAACATCTTTATAAACAGGATCCTTTTAGATCTTAGTACTTTTAAAGCATTCTCTGGAAGGTTCTGCCAGGTTCAGGGGGCGTGGCTAAGAAAGTATTCCACCAAAGAGTGAATTTACTTAAAAATTAGGAAATCCAGTGATAACCTCTACGCTACAGTATAATGTTCAGATATCTGTATTAGTTGCAAGGAGACGCCTGCAATGTAAGAGGTGCCAAGGACTGATATCCATTTTTTACTCAAATTTAGGAGCAAGGCGGTCAAAATTATTTTGTCTCATTATTTAATGAGTTGATAATGTCTTCATTCTGGCACTGCTATTTAAGTCATACTCAATACATGAATAAAAATAATAATAATAATAATATATTTATCTTCTATGGCACTGGCAGTATACATAGCGCTGTACATACGGTAGGATTTTGAAGTCACAAAAATATCCTGCCCCAAAGCAATCTAATGTTTGGTGCATGAAGATAGATTGGCTGGCCAAAGCTACTCAGAGAGCTGAGCTCCATTAGCTCGTACGCATTATGTTTCCATACTCGCCCTCAAAATATTCTCTAATCCCAAAAGGAAGTCAATGGGTGTCTCAGAAATGTCACATTTGCACTGAAATCTCCCATGAAGGATTTTTTTTCACCGTGTGACCATGTACGGCAGTCACATAATGAATGCAACTGTTGAAACTGTATAGTTTGGATGTTCTCTGGCTGAGTTGACACAGAGGAAGCCATTTTGTTGGGTTGGTGATGTCATTGATCCTATGCGTTAAACCTCAGTACAGTGCATGTTATTAAAGCATTAAAAACGTCACAGGTTCATTCCATAAAGGCAGCAAGGTGGCTCCCCGCATGTCATCGGAATAGGATAATGCAATTTAACATAGTTGAAATGGAAAAAAATTCATCCACTGTTATATCACTCCCGTCTTGTCCCACATGGTGGTTACAATAGCATGTAGGTAATGCAAGTTTTTAGCCCCCATCAGTACTGGCAATTCCACATCTCTGCAGTGCAATAAATCATATACTTCTACAATGACGACTTTAAGTGTAGAGAAGAGTAAATGAAGATATGTCCTCTTGTTGCCCCAAAAGATGTAGGAACGTAAACTTCAAAATTCCCCAAAATACTTTCTTTCCTTTTAGATATTGCCTTTGGTTTTTACATCTCATCACCCTAATCACATACTCCACTGTCCAATCCTTCAGGGATGTCCAGTCTCTAAAAATATTGTCAACAATCAATAAAATAATCAACGATAACTAAAATAATGAGTGGCAGGTAACCTCACTGTGATGACGTTAAAAATATGGAATGATGCTGTCAGTGGCCTTGGACACAGGTAACAATGCACTGTTACTGAAGGCGGAAGTGCACAGGAATATAGAATGTCAATTGTAAGGATGAAAAAATATAATAGGCCTAGTTTGCTATTGCAGCCTGGATGCATTGTTACTGTATCCAGGAGTTGGCCTAGCAACAACCAGAGGTGTCAGCCTTTTACTGGCTGGTCACATGAACTAAAATGTGATACTGGTCAGTATCAGACCTGCCCTGTTATGGGGAAGGGTTACAAGCCCATCCCCATGGGATATACTGACACTCTCCCAGAAGTTAGACAGTCTGTCTCCCCTCCCACTGCGGAGTGGGAGTATGTTATCCTGTGTGCCATCAAGGATAAGGAGCTGGATGGGGCCTGCACGGCCTTTATGCAAAAGGGAGTGTTGCTCCAAAAGGGAATGCTGTGACTTGCTGTGTAAGGACAATAAACATCAGTTGAACCTATAACTGTGGATAACTGCCTGGTTCACAAAAAGGAGTGTCAGCATAGGCCATCCTGATCACCCTGGGATCCTCGCTGGCTGGAGGCATTGTCACCTGAGGAATTAACACTGAAAAACTGTCCTGATGTCTCCCCACACCACCGCGGAGTATCTCAAGACCTCCTGTTCCAGCCTCATAGGTATGCACCGCACCAGCAACACCAGGTAGCTGGATGATCTCACTTAGGGTGGGGGAACAGGTGCTACATATACATACATATATATATATATATATATCCGAAGAGAAGACACAGTGGGTATATTTCACAAGATAGTAATGACTAATGCAGTTTTGGTGAAGGAAGACCCAACCACAATATGAAAGGACTAATAGTGAAATATTAAGCGCAATAGAGTGCAACCAACAAAAAAAAATTGACCAATAATACCAAAAAAAATCATTAATAATTGTGCTCAAGTGGTAAGTGAACAAAGCACTCACATGGATGTCAGTGGAAGAGTGTCTTGACGCGCACAACCTCTCTCAAAGAATGTATATAGAGAGAACATAGCGTGGGTATTATTGGTCAATTTGTTTTGTTGGTTGCACTCTATTGCGTTGAATTTTTCACTATTGGCACATGTACACTGTACACAGTATCTAGAAACTGTTTATTTTTGAGCAGCACAGAGGAGCATCACTATATACTGTATATTGTTAATTTAAAATTGCGCTTCTCATCTTTCAGCGATATGAAACCACGCCTGTAAGAGTTTACCCATTCACAATCTCCGGTTCCCCTACATTGGCAAACTACTACGGCTAGACTGAACTTTTTGCAAGTTGATAATGTTTCTATTACGGCCGCCGTTTTCTTACGAGGGCCCAGGCAGACCAGCAGCTAAGCTCTGGTGACTGAGAGATGAGGCAGAGCCACTGCCCGGGCCTGCTGACAGCTTTGAGGGGGGGAGCTAGCCCGTTAAGTGAGGGGAGGTCCGTTTGTTGAGAGTGGAGGAGCCTTTTTTTGCTGCGCATGGGTGGGGCTTTTGTGCAAAGTATGTAATGGATGTGGACAGGCTGTCTTTCTGTATCCTTTTGACAGTGGGTAAGTTCAGATGGATCAACACAGGAAACTCCACTCTCGTCTTCAGGCACTCCTGCAGACCCATGCACTCGTATAGCTCCAGGCAGCACCCATACACACCAACGCCTCACAACAAGCACCCATGCACACCCACGCACCCAGGCAGCACCCATGCACACCCACGCACCCAGGCAGCACCCATGCCTCTAGAGAAGCACCCATGCACACCCATACCCCAGAGAAACACCCATGTACAGCCATACCTCCAGAGAAGCACCCAAGGCACACCCACACCTATTGCTGCTTTAAAAGGTGCTTGGAGAAAGACTGGATGAATCACTGACAAAACAGACAGAGGACACGCCATAGAAAAAGAGGAAAGAGAGACAGAGAAAAGAGTGAGTCGAGTGAGTCTTGGTGGTTACAAAAAATGTGCACCTTTTCATTAAAATACCATTGTTTTGGTCCAGAAACCTCAAATATCACCGATCTGAGTCCCCGGAGGCTAGTATGTTTGTTATGCAGAAATGCCCTGGCAGCATTAATCCCATTGCTGCTATCGGGACCCACAACTCCCTCTCCGGCAGTGAAAGAGTTCAAAGCAATTCCTAAATGGACCACAGACATCAAAGTCAGCCTGGCCCTGGAGCTCACAAAAGAGTTACAGTATTGGCCTGTCCGGCAGTATATTCCATGCACACGCAATCTGCCATCCTGCAATTGGATGCCAAAAAAAGGGGCCAGTATACGGCTCTTTTGTCGTATTTATTATCACCGGGGTCATCTTGATCCGAGACTTCAAGCACTCCAACGTTTCCTTTGGACCTGCTAATTCAATGCCACAAAGCCGGAGTCTGCTGGGAGATTTCAGCTCTTCAGGTTAATGGAAGTTAATGTTATCCTCTGGGGTGTGTGAAATGAAATGAGTCAATTTCGCTTCAATGTCCCTGTGTTACAGTGCCCCCATAAATTAGAAAAACCTATCACTCATCAGGAAAACTTATACCTCCAGCACTAGGGAGCTATAGGAAAATAATTACTGGATTGGTAGGGCTGAGAGCAGTGGGAAAAATCATACAGTAAGACTGATTATGTTCTAGCCTTGTGTATAACAGAGCTGGCATGTCTGGCGGAGGACGCTAAGCACATTTAACCCATACTAGCCGGACACTTATTTTACATTCATCGACAACATGAATTAGTTCAAAGACAAAACTATTCCCTCAATGCTTTCTTTGAATTGCAAGTGTAAGTTTTACTTGTGACCGTGGACAAGTAACTGTATCTCCCTATGCCTCGAGTACTGCCATTAGATTGTAAGCTCTGTGGGTCAGGGGCTCATTGTGCCGGCGACATTTTATGTACAGCTGCCAGAGCTAGAAAATAAATATAAATTGTATATCCGAAGTAGTTCAAACTCCAAGTAGCTGCATTGGTCCTTGAAAAGTGTCCATTATGATACCATTTAGGAGAATGATATGAAATGATGATACTCTAGTGTAGAGAACTTTCAAAGAATCACAGGTCTCTTCTTGACATGTAGAGATCCAAGCCCCACAGGTCTCTTCACATGTACAGAGCTTTCCAAACCTCACAGGTCTCTTCTTCCCATGTACAGAGATCCAAATCTCACAGGTCTCTTCTTCACATGTACAGAGCTATCCAAACCTCACAGGTCTCTTCTTCACATGTACAGAGATCCAAATCTCACAGGTCTCTTCTTCACATGTACAGAGCTTTCCAAACCTCACAGGTCTCTTCTTCACATGTACCGAGATCCAAATCTCACAGGTCTCTTCTTCCCATGTACAGAGCTTTCCAAACCTCACAGGTCTCTTCTTCACATGTACCGAGATCCAAATCTCACAGGTCTCTTCTTCACATGTACAGAGCTTTCAAACCCTCACAGGTCTCTTCTTCACATGTACCGAGATCCAAATCTCACAGGTCTCTTCTTCACATGTACAGAGCTTTCAAAACCTCACAGGTCTCTTCTTCACATGTACAGAGATCCAAACTTCACAAATCTCTTCTTTCACGTGTACAGAGAGCCAAAGACAGGTGGACAATTTAATGCATCCCATTATATTAAGGCTTTGAGTGCTGGAGAGACCTCATGTTGCCACTCCTCTGCCAGCTAAACCGCGCTCAGCGATCCACAGCAGCACAGAACGCACCCTCCTTTACAAAGCAAGCAAGAAAGCCCATGACGCGGTGGATACGTCGCGGGGAATAGAAAGGGTTAATATGTGCGTCCTTTTTGACACTCTCCAAGTCGCAAGCTGATGCAGATGGTGTATAATTGGAGCAGAGTAACATATCTCTTGGTGCCTTTATGACGTACAGTACCAAGTACATCAACAGAACGTTTCCGGTATCCGGGACGCCAGCTGCTTCATGTGATCACTCCTGGAGCGACCCCCATGACCCGGAAGTGCCGCCGGTCCACCGGCACTCTACCGGTTAATCCATTGGAGCCAAGAGACTCAACATGAAAATAATGCTCTGCGCATCAATTCTGCCTCGTTGCAAAGTTATGTACAAACGTGTTGTTATATAGCACTGGCAGTGTACACGGTGCTGTAGATAGATTATTGTGGGTGCAATGAGTCCCTGACTGAATTACATTCCGTCTTATTTGGGTGCCGGGGGGCACAGGGAGGTAAAGTGACTTCCCCAAGGTGACAAGACAGCCGACTCTGGGAAGCAAACGCTGCAATGCGTTGCTGGCTGGGAAGGCATGTGACGTGCAGCAGCAGTTCCTGTGTTAATATTCCGGCGGTACAGCATTCATCCTTTAGGAGTCACAAGCTCACATACTTGGATTTGCAGCCTCAATGATATTAGCAGAGCCCCTGGGATCTCAAACAGATGGCTGCTCATGTTACACATCACAACACGCTGTAATGAATTAGGAAACACCCCAAGTTCTTACTGGGGGGAAAAAAATATGGAGCAGCTAAAAACCATATTTTAATCCCAGCTCGGTGTGTGTCTGGCTTCTGCCTCAGCAGAGCTGTGTCATTGATCAACATGATTTGTTTCAATTTGTCTGTCTGGGTGTTATTCACAGATGAAGACAGAGAGACTGTTGCTGTAGCTTAACAGCTTCACTCTGTATATATACAGGCATACCCCGCTTTAAGTACACTCACTTTAAGTACACTCGCGAGTAAGTACATATCGCCCAATAGTCAAACGGCAGCTCACGCATGCGCTTGTCATCACGTCCCGAACAGCAATACCGGCTCCCTACCTGTACCGAAGCTGTGCGCAAGCAGGGAGACTATAGAGACTGTTACAAATGTGTTATTTACATCAGTTATGCCTGTATATGACGATTGCAGTACAGTACATGCATCGATAAGTGGGAAAAGGAAGTGCTTCACTTTAAGTACATTTTCGCTTTACATACATGCTCCGGTCCCATTGCGTATGTTAATGCGGGGTATGCCTGTACACTGTACATACTCCTCATCGCTTTGGGAAACCGTAGCGGAGATAAGGTTTCTATTAAAGTTGTAGTCCAAGGAATATCCAACATGTGTCTTTTTTAAATAAATCAGTTCTGTACTATGAGAAAATACTTGTAGCATTTTTGAAACAACAACTCTGAAAGACATTTTTAATGTATTATAATATAACAAGCATTTTTTGTTTGTTTCTATAGCAATCATTTACAAAGTCACATCCCCTTCCTCTTCTGAAACAGGCTCTGGCACAACCCTTTTTGAGCCCCGCCCTCTCTCTAGCAGTGCACCAATTGTATCCATTGACTGCCTGGTCACATGATTTTCCCCACAGAACGTTGCATCTTTGGTCCTCTTCTGCTACACTGACAGCCATTTAGTGAACACCCAAGCTGAATCTTCCCTGATCGATCATAAGAGAACGGATCGATCTGCAACTTCTCTAATTACTTATTGTGTGGATTGTATTGATGCACATATTAAAGGGGGAGGGGAGGGGGGGGGGGGGGTGCCGGCTTGTACTGCGCTTTAAAATGATTGGTTGTAGTGGCTAAAATAAATAAAAATCCCACTTGTGAGCACATTCGTATGTCTCAGACAGGTCCACAACCCTCTGCCCTCCCACATTATCTGTTAGCATACAATGCTTCCACTGCAGCCAGGGATTCTGGGTAATGACATGCAAATGAGCACTCACAGGGTGTCACATTTTGCTTCCAAGTTCTTACCCATTTTAACATGGAGCATTATAAGCTTAAGAAAAATAAAAAAAAATGATGATAAGGTGCACGATTTAAATTTAAACAGCGAGAATTTGTTTTATCAGAATCTCCCCGTCTGCAAAATTGTGGCGGGATAAAAAAGGCGCTGCTCGCCAATCTTTTTTGGGGGCCATTTTTTTTTTACTTTAAGAGATCTCTTCTTGCCCTTTCTAACGGGGTTTTTATTTTTAAAATCTTCATTCAGGAGATATACTCGTTTGAATACAGGAGGGCCCCGGGCATGAGGCGGGTTCCTCTGTAAGTGCCCGGCCGCAAAGCGAAAATCGGCGGAAAGCAGAACTGGCTATTTTCGACGTGTGCGCATGCGCAGAACGGGGAAGTCAGAGGTCGCGCATGCGCAGACAGGGCAGCCCCCTTCTCGGTACTGCCGTATCGTCAGATCGCCGAAAAGCAGGGAGGGAGAAGCGGGGCCTTGCTGTATTGTATTAACTGTCCGGGAGGTTTAAATGGAGCTCCTCCCAGTGCAGTCTGAAGGTTACCATGAAACCTCCAGGAGCTGGAGATTAAGGTCAAGCTCGTGGGTGGGGTGGGGGGGGGGGGGGGGGGGGGAGGAGAATATTAAAACTATATGAGCTTATTTAGGTTTATGGGGGCGGGGTGAATGCTGTTTTATTCTAAATTGTATCAATCAGTTAGCAACATAGCGTAATGCGTTAAAGGTCATAGACAACAAAGATGCATCATTTGTGAGGTCACATAACAAGCTTCATACATACCATGCACATCTTATTAAAGTTTGTACTTGTACACTGCAATGTTGACGCAACTATTATTAT
Source organism: Ascaphus truei (assembly GCA_036426205.1). Taxonomy (NCBI): domain Eukaryota; kingdom Metazoa; phylum Chordata; class Amphibia; order Anura; family Ascaphidae; genus Ascaphus; species Ascaphus truei. Next base: position 250,845 of record WSYH01000034.1, on the reverse strand, counting down.
TATAATTTTTTGGAAATGTCTTGTTATTACATGGGCTCCCGCCCAGGGCTGGCTTGACGGTGGTGTCATTGGTGTGGTTTTACCGGGCCCTGCGCTCTCCTACCCGTGAAGCAGGTGCAGTAGCAGCAACGGAGGGGGCCCACCCAGGCGGGCCCGACTTCCAGTGGGGCCTAACTTCCGTGTCAGGACCCCCACCGGATGGGCTCCCTCCAGCACCGCCGCCGCCACGCCACGAGTAGAGCTAAGGGGAAGGGAAGAGTCCCCCCACATACACTGGTCCTGTGATTTTGCAAGCAGTGGTGAATAAATAAAAACAATTAAAACACTTTTCACCTAATGGGACTCAAAGTGCTTCACAACTACAGCATAGCGCACTGTACGCAGCACATAATATTTTTTTACAGACACAGTCCCTGCCCCGTGGAGCTTACAATCTATGTTTTTGATGCCTGAGGCACAGGGAGATAAGGCGACTTACCCAAGGTCACAAGGAGCTGACACTGGGTATTGAACCAGGTCCTTTTGATTCAAACCCAGTATCAGTGTTGACAGAAGAATGTGAGTCAGTGTCGTTACTCACTGGGCCCCTCCTTCCTAGACCTCAGTGTGTTTACCATTTGGTCAAATGAACATGGTTTGCAGAACATTCTTTGGACTCCAAACCATTACACTTCTTTTGACCTGTGCCGAGTCCTCTCCAAGGATTCCCTAAAGTACGGACCAGGATGGGTGAGCTGAATAGATGGAAACGAAAACCTCACAAGGCTGTGCCCGTTCAGGGAGAAAATCTGAAAAGCCACAGGGATCTCACTGCTAATCTTCTCTGAACGGGGATTTCAAGTCCTGTATTTATCAGCTGCCTCTTCCTGAAATGGTGCCAAATGGTTACATGCAATGTGGTGCAGACCCATATGGTATCAAAAGGGTTACATTTCCCCAAAACGTCAACACCAATATATGTAACAGAAGGAATCTTCACCTCCACCGACCCGGTGTTTCGCAAAGAAACTGCAGGGCCCATGGATGGGATGAGTGGCTCCAGCGGGCTCCCCCCCCAACCGCCGGACCCCTTCTTCACTCTATGCGGCCCTGTCTCCCCGCCTGCATGGGCACCCAAGGGGAATGTGGGCTGGAGGGGGACGTGCCGTGGTGAGTGCACGCCAACCTTGTTCCCTCTGCACCTACCACACACCCCGGGCAGCAGCCACAGGGACCGGCGAGCCCTCGCCAGCCTCCTGCCACAGGCACCAGGGGCCTGGGGGGGGGGGGGAAATAAATGCTCTGGGGGGAATTAACCTGCCAGTCTTGCCCCCTCCCTCCAGCCTACCTCCCGTGCCCCGCACCCCCCAACCAACCTCCCCCCCCACCCCCCGAGCCTACCTCCTACCATGGATAGCAGCCACGGGATCAGGGGCAGGGGGGGAGCGAGGCAGAAACAATGGACGAACCTTCCTCTAAAGCATCTGGCGGACAGGGAAGCCGGATGCAGCACCCACCCGGTCAAGGTCAGTCAATGCAGTGAAAGGGCAGTCACCCAGGTAGTCAACCACCCACGACGTCAGTCACCCACAAAGGCAGTTACCAACCCACCCAGGCAGTCAGTCACCCACCCACCCTGGAAGTCACCCAAGGCAGTCACCCATGCAGTCAAGGCAGTTAGTCAGTCACCCACCCAGGCAGTCACCCACCCACCCATAAGCCTTCCATCTCCCCTCCGAAACCAGCCCCACCGCCTGTCAATTGAAGCTCCCCCCCTCCGGCCTGTTGAAGGCTCCACCCTCCCCCCCCCCCCGTGGCCAGTTGAAGCGTGGGCCGGTTGAAGGCCCCCCTCCGGGCTGGTTGAAGCCTCCCCCTGCGGGCCGGTTGAAAGCCCCCTCGCTGACCGGTCGAACGCCCCCACCCACGGACCGGTTGAAGAGAGGTACTGAATTCATTTTAGTCCCAAACTGTACTTTACCCCCCAGGCCTATACTTCACCCCCCCCCCCAGGCCTTTTGTCACATTGGATGTAGCATTGGGTATCTTTTTCTTTTGTTGAAAATTATTAAAATAAACAGATTGCATTGTAATGTTTTTTTCCGTATTACAATAAGAAGAAAACAGGGGGGGGGGCTGCTCATTTTATTTGTCCTGGGCCCCATGATTTCTGTTGGCGGCCATGGACACACACACACACACCAGGACAGAGCGAACACACAGTGACACACACACACACACACACACACACACACACACTAGGACAGAGCGAACACAGTGACACACACACACACTAGGACAGAGCGAACACACAGTGACACACACACACACACACACTAGGACAGAGCGAACACACAGTGACACACACCCCCTCACCTCTCTCTGGTACACACTTTTTCCTCCACTGCTTGGCCCCGCCCCCAGGCTCCTTACACCTCCTCCTGATTGGCTGCTGCTGGGTAATGCGGCCAATAAGGATGAATGAAACTGCCCAGCTCTTTCCGGGGAAATCCCCCTGCAGTTAGAAATCTGCCTGTCTGCCTAATTGGCCTAAGGCTGCGATTACACCTGATCCGGCAGGACACGCTCGCTCCCTGAGGACGATGTGCACGCCCAAAACCTGCACTGCAGGCTGCAGGCCTCGAGAGGCGACAGGGAGACGACGGGGCGTTGTGCCGGAGGCGTGGCCATGACATCACGTGAGCGGTTCGCCTTCATTGGCTAAACCGCTCATGTGACACGGCCGTCGCTTGGGAAAATCAATTTACGAGATCTGCTCTAAAATCGCTTGTCTGCCTCGTTCGTGTGCACGCGCACTTAGTGTGCGCTCAGTGGAAAACATGCATTTAGAAGGGCCTAATGGAAGAACTTGTCCCACCCGGGAATAGGAGGGGAGGCTTCCTCGCAGGCTCCAAAGTCATGGCATTTTGTTCATTTATTATATATTTAGTGCAGTGTTTTTGCACCAGTTTTCCACTTGGGAAAGATAACTGGACCCCTATGAGTGGTAGTGGCACAAAGGGACACAGATCACAAAAAAACCTGGATCCCTGCCTCCCTGTCCTGAATGCTGGAAGGGATCTAGTGGCACTCTTCCATTCACATGGCTCCACACTGAGCCTATGCTCCATTGCAAGTGATTAGGTAACTCACCAACCCTGCACCATTCCAGAAATGGCGCGGGAGGGCAGTGTGTATGCCAGGTATTGTACCATATGCATGACATTCTGGAACAACAGGGCATTAAACGCATTAAAGAGTAAGCCCAAGTGACTCAGTTTATATTTATACAACTCCTAACCCCACCAGTGCTGGGTAGACCACTTCAACTAGCCCTGGGCTTTTAATATTGATATGACAAAGTAGCACTTAAAATTCTTATTTAGGTATAAAGCCATATAACCTATAGAGAAGTTGCGTCTATCACCAGGCATTGAGTTGTTTCATCTCCTAGTCTGTTCCCGTGGGGTTTCTAGTGCAAACCATATTACCATTATCATGTCTTGGAAGGAGTTTAGCAACAAGCACAATTGTATCAATTGTTGCTCTTCCCACTGGGCTCTTTCATGAGACAGTTTAAGAGCATGGTCTCCCCATCCATGGAGAGCGTCCTCCAGTTAGACAAGATTGATTGCTTTGCTCTCTCCATGAAAAGCTCCATTTGTGCCATCCATCAGCAGCAGTACAAACTGAGCTACCTTAGAGGATACACCGATTGCACATTGCAGCCGTGTGAGACAACATGAAGGCTGTCACTTTCACCTCTTTCAACAAGATGAATGGAGTGGATGTTTAAGGGGGAACGTCTGGTCTATGGAGTCAAATCATTTATTTTAGGGGCAGATCCCAAGAAAGTCTATGGTGACAAGCAATTTCTTGTAGAGTGGGATCCCATAGAACTCTATGGGGACAACTGTAAGAAGGGGTGTCCCACGGAAGTCTTATGAGGACAAGTAATTTCTTGTAGAGGGGGGGGGGGGGTGGTACCATGAATGTCTACTATGGGGACAAACAATTTCTTATAATGGGGAATCCCAATGTAACTATGGGGACAAGTAATTTCTTGTCGCAAGGGGTGTCCCATAAATGACTATTGTAACCCTCCCTGCCCGGGAGTTTACATCAGATAGTCTATATACTGTATGTAGCTTCTTCAGTGTATTACCTTATCAGGGTGCTGGGTCCGTGCAACTGGGTGGTGATGGAGAAAGGTTGGGCGCTAGGAACTTTATAGTTATAACAAGATTGAATTTATTAGGATCTTAGAAACACAACTTCTCCAGCTGCATTGCTGCAGTCCTGGAGAGACACAGTCTTATAATAATTGAATTACTTGAACATACCAGATAACTTTTTCCTCATTATGCATACTTTCTAATATCATCTGGGTCCCTGCTTGGCCTACCCCTTTATATCTTTGGTCAATGAGACCTTGGTTTCTGTAACTTTCTCTGGTTATCCTTGTGGTAGCGCTTCAGTGCTGGGATGGCAAATGGGGGTCCCTTTCTATTGGGCTTCACGTTGTACTCTTCTGGGGTAATCACAGAAGGAGGGTGTCACCTTATACTCCCCTGGGATACTCACAGCGGGATGGTGTCCAAACATATAAGTTGATACTCTAAGGCCTCGGCCAAGCTTCCCGCTGGCGTGCTGAGGTGCGCTGAGGCTCAGGGAAAGCGGGTGCTTTCCCTGGCCTTGCGGGTGCTTTCCCTGCGCGCCATCAGGGTGCGGGCCGGGGGCGGGCCAGTGGCGTCACGGAGCTGGTTCACCCTCATTGGGCGAACCGCTCACGTGACCGGCCCTGCGCTCCGGCAAGCGCTTGATTTTTAAAATTACCTAAGACCTACGCTTCTGCGCGCTTGCGGAAGCGTAGGCGAGCCCCTACCAAAGCCGCTCTCATTGCGGCTGTAGGGGCTCACAGGTAAGTGCAAGCGCGCCTCAGCACGGCTCAGCGCGTAAGCGCTGACCATGGCCGAGGCCTAAGAGTCCCAGATTTACCATTTGGAGTAACCCGTAGGGGACACAGGCCTCCCTGCTGGGAGCATGTACTTATATCTCTCATGTCTATAGGGAGCCTAACTACAGGGGCACTTCCCTATCTGAGAAAATAAGAACAGGGCCATCTACCCTTCCCTAACTATTTACAGGGCTATATACATTGTGACACCCCTCTGTTTCTCTACTCTGGAATTAGGGTGGAGTCTCTCTCCCACTCCCTGTTTCTAGGCAGAAAAGGGGCAGACCTAGGTCTCTGCGGAGTCGCCCTTGACGAGGTGTCCCATCCAGCATTTCGAGAAGCAGAGTGTGGTCACTTTGTAACAAACTAAGAGGCAGGTGTGTTCAATATCCAACTCCTTCCAATCCTTTAACCCCTTACACCCTGTGGTAATCCCATAGGGGAGTTACACTATGGAGACAAATAATTTATTGTAGAGGGGGAATCCCATGTAAATCTATAGGGATCATTTTTGCAGAGGCGATCCCATGAAAGTTTATGGGGACAAATGTATTGTGGAGCGGATGCCATAAATGTCTATAGGGACAAACACTTTCTTGGAGAAGGGAAAATTGATTACATAAATGCCCACTTCATCTCTATTGCCTTACGAGCATCAAGCTACAGTACTTATCAATATAAAATACCCCACACACACAGGGGATAGCACTAGTTAAGGGGGATGGGAGGAACACATGGAGCAGCTATCTTAAATGTTAACCATAGAAACTGCACTTCATGGTTTTTTTTCCTATTAGTACCAATGTTGTGTTTGAGTATTCCAATCAATAAATAATATTTACTAATAATCCGTTTTAAAGTTACTTTTTGTATCCCACGGAAGAGCGGCCGCAACGTGGGAAATCGTCACACTGCCAGCTTTTGTATTACAAAGCATTACTGCACATTCACTTGTTTCAAAACCGCGCCGGCTGCGTGACTTGTGCCTGCGACTAGTTCATTAACGCTGCTTTTCTATAAAAAAAACAATAAAGAAGAGAAAAAAAATAATAAATCAGGAAACGTTTTCACTAATTAGATCTTAGGGGAACGGCGGTAACAATAGGCAGATTCATAATACCTGCCTGCGATTAGGAATTAGCCAGCAGCTGCTGCGTAATGCCAAACATTTCATTTCCACACATGCCCATTACTGTTAAAGTAAATTCTCCCAGCCATTGTTATTGCCATAATGACAGGGCAGATCCCCGAGATTGTGCCAGGGAGTATAACAGAAGTCTATTGGTTTTGCATTTAATACATGCAACAAGTGAAATATATCAAAACAGCCCTGCAGGCACAGCGCTCTGCTCTTTACGTGCTCCGAGGTTGACTAATATATGCATATTTCTGAAGGGGAAACCTCTAATTGTGCACATTTGCATCATGTCAGTTGGAGTTTCGTTTGATATTTTGTCGAGGAATCCATCTTTGAAGTTCCCAATGTTGAAGCAGCTTTTCTTTGTGCACGGAAAACCAGGGAGGGGTCTTTTAAAGCACGACATCGTAAATTCACAATGTAGAGGTTGAGTGATAAAAAGGGAGCAGAACGCATTACACGTTGAATTTGTAATGTTCCTCTTCTGATGAAACCCAAAGCACTTTTAGCCTTGTATAGTACAATGTGTAATATAATGATGCAACACAGGGATGGAAAAATCCCGGGAGCTGAGGCTGTGCGCCGGGCTGACTGAACTGTCAATCACCTCCGCAACCCGTGCAGCACAGAGCGAGAGGTCAGTCACATCCGTGCCTCTTAGTGAGTAGTGGGGGGGGGGGGGGGGGTGGAGCAGAGAGCAAGAGGTGGCAGAGGCTGGGACAGTTCCAATACAGTACAGTACTCTGCTGGCCTCTGCTTCCAATGCACCCTGTGACCCGGGGGAGGAACGTCTGTGTGAGAGGGTGTGCGCGTGTGTGTCAGTGAGTGTGAGTGTGTTACACTGCACCTGGCCCCGCGCTTACAGAGGTCTGCGCTCTTCCATGGCCCAACTTCACTAAATCATAGTTTAATGTTGTGGCAGTTAAATTAACCCGGGGGAAAATGTGGGGCTTCTGTAAGCGCCGGCATCATCTCCTGGTACCATGTGGTGACGCGTCGCCATGACACCGCGACGTCACATGAGCCGCGTTGACATGACAAGGTGACATCATATGACGTGACGGCGGGCAAGGGGCCCCGCGCAACACATGACATCATCATGTGACATTGCGCCATCAAGGCGACACGTTTGCCGCAGGAGGAAATGCCGGATCTGGAGCAGGTAAGAGGCTCCGTCATACTCCCTCTGCACCGAGCCCCACCAAACTCCCAGCCGGCTCCGTCATACTCCCTCTGCACCGAGCCCCACCAAACTCCCAGCCGGCTCCGTCATACTCCCTCGCCTCTCTCGATCCGCCCCACCAACCTCCCAGCCGGCTCCGTCATACTCTCCCTCTGCAACCGAGCCCCACCAACTCCCAGCCCGGCTCCGTCATACTCCCTCTGCACCGACCCCACCAAACGCCCATCCGCTCCGTCATACTCCCCCTCTGCACCGAGCCCCACCAAACTCACCCCCAGCCGGCTCCGTCATACTCCCTCTCACCGAGCGCCGCCCCACCAACTCCCAGCCGGCTCCGTCATACTCCCTCTGCACCGAGCCCCCACCAACTCCCAGCCGGCTCCGCCATACTCCCTCTGCACCGAGCCCCACCAAACTAACTCCCACCGGCTCCGTCATACTCCCCTCTGCACCGAGCCCCCCCACACTCCCAGCCGCTCCGTCATACTCCCTCTGCACCGAGCCCCACCAAACTCCCAGCCGGCTCCGTCATACTCCCTTCTGTCACCGAGCCCCACCAACACTCCAGCCTGCTCCGTCATACTCCCTCTTGCACCGAGCCCCACAAAACTCCAGCCGCTCCGTCATACTCCCTCTGCACCGAGCCCCACCAACTCCCACCGGCTCCGTCATCTCCGCTCGCACTCGCCCACCAAACTCGAGCCGCCTCGCATCCATGCACCGAGCCCCACCACACTCCCAGCCGCTCCGTCATACTCCCTCTGCAACCGAGCCCCACCACAACTCCCCAGCCGGCTCCGTCATACTTCCTCTGCACCGGCCCCACAAACTCCCAGCCTGCTCCGTCCATACTCCCTGCTGCACACCGCCCCACCACCTCCCAGCCGCGCTTCCGTCATACTCACTCTCCTCGCACCGAGCCCCACCACTCCCAGCCGGCTCCGTCATACTCCCAATGCACCGAGCCCCACCAAACTCCCAGCCGGCTCCGTCATACTCCCTCTGCACCAGAGCCCCACCAAACTCCCAGCCGGCTCCGTCATACTCCTGCTGCACCGAGCCCCACCAAACTCCCAGCCGGCTCCGTCATACTCCCCAATGCAACCGAGCCCCACCAAAACTCCCAGCCTCCGTCATACTCCCTCACCCTCTGCAAGCACCGAGCCCCACCACACTCCCAGCCGTGCTCCTCATACCTCTCTGCACCGAGCCCCACCAAACTCCCAGCCTGCTCCGCCATACTCCCTCTGCACCTAGCCCCACCAAACTCCCAGCCGGCTCCGTCATACTCCCTCTGCACCGAGCCCCACCACACTCCCAGCCGGCTCCGTCATACCCCTATAACCTCCCCCCAAGACATCGCCCTAGCAAGCGGAGTCTTGAAACGTCCCATACCTCCCGCCCTCCCCTCCGACTCCTCCCCACCAAACTCCCAGCTGGCTCTCGTCATACTCTCCCTCTGCACCGAGCCCCCCAAACCTCCACTGGGCTCCGTCATACTCCCTCTCTCGCACCGAGCCCCACCACACTCCCCATCCGGCCCGTCATACTCTCTCTGCAACCGGCCCCACCAAACTCCCAGCCGCTCCGTCATCCTCCCTCTGCAACCGACCCCACCACTCCCAGCCGGCTCCGTCATACTCCCTCTGCACCGACCCCCCAACACTCCCAGCCGTCTATCTTCCTACATCCCACCCCTCACACCGTCAGCCCCCCAACTCCCGATCCTCTGCCCTCACCCCCGCACCGATCCCACCACCCAAAACTCCCAGCCGTGCTCCGTCATACTCCCTCTGCACCTGAGCCCCCCCCCAAACTCCCAGCCGGCTCCGTCATACTCCCTGCAACCTGCCCCACCAAACTCCCAGCCTCTCCGTCAACTCCCTCTGCACCGATCCCCACCAAACTCCCAGCCTGCTCCTACATACTCCCAATTGCACCGAGCCCCCACCACACTACCCCCAGCCGGCTCCGTCATCTCACTCCCTCTGCACCGATCCCCACCAAACTCCCAGCCGTCTCCGTCATACTCCCTCTGCACCGAGCCCCACAACTCCCATGCCGCTTCCTTCATACTCTCCACCGAGCCCCCCCCACCAAACGCCCAGCCTCTCGTCATCTCCCTCTGGCCCGAGCCCCACCACCTCGCTCACCTATCCGCTCCGTCGATACTCCTCTTCAAGCCGCTCCCGACCAAACTCCCAACACCCTTCCGTCATACTCCCTCTGGCACCGAGCCCCCCACACTCCCAGCCCCCCGGCTTCCGTCATACTCCCTCTGCACCGATCCCCACCAAACTCCCATCCGGCTCGTCATACTCTCCCTCTGCACCGAGCCCTAGCCAACTCCCAGCCGGCTCCGTCATACTCCTCTGGCAACCGAGCCCCACACACTCCCAGCCGGCTCCGTCATACTCCCATGCACCGAGCCCCACCAAACTCCCACCGGCTCCGTCATACTCCCTCTCACCGAGCCCCACCCACACCCCAGCCGGCTCCGTCCATACTCCCTCTGCACCGGCCCCACCAACTCCCACCTGCTCCGCCACACTCCATCTGCAACCGAGCCCCCCACACTCCCGCCCGGCTCCGTCATACTCCCCTGCACCGAGCCCCCACCAAACTCCCAGCCCGCTCCCCATACTCCCTCTGCAACCGAGCCCCACCAAACTCCCAGCCGGCTCCGTCATACTCCCTCTTGCACCGAGCCCCACCACACTCCCAGCGGCTCCGTCATACTCCCCTCTGCAACCGATCCCCACCACAGACTCCCATCCCGGCTCCGTCATACTCCCTCTGCCACCTACCCCCCCACCAAACTCCCCGTCACTCCTTCAGGTCCCTCCCTCTTCAGGACCTCCCCCCCCACCTCCCCAGCCGGCTGCCCGTCATACTCACCTCTGCACCGAGCCCCACCAAACTCCCCATCCGGCTCCGTCATACTCCCTCTGCACCCGCCCCACCACAACTCCCAGCCGGCCTCCGTCATACTCCCTCTGCAACCGATCCCCACCACACGCCCAGCCGCTCCGTCTACTCCCTCTGCACCGAGCCCCACCACAACTCCCAGTCCGGCTCCGTCATACTCCCTCTGCAAACCGAGCCCCACCAAACTCCTCCAGCCGGCTCCGTCATACTCCCCTCTGCACCGAGCCCCAACCAAACTCCCATCCGGCTCTCGTCATACTCCCTCTGCACCGAGCCCCACAAACTCCCAGCCGGGCTCCGTCATACTCCCATCTTCAGCCCGACGAGCCCCACCAAAACCTCCAGCCGGCTCCGCATACTCCCATGCTCACCGAGCCCCACACCACACTCCCAGCCGGCTCGTCATACTCCCCTCTTGCACCGAGCCCCACCAAACTCCCAGCCGGCTCCGTCATAACTCCCTCCTCTTGCACCTAGTCCCCACCAAACTCCCTACCAAAGAACAATCCCACACACTTAGGCTCTAGAGGCGAACCTCCCCGGCCCTCCACATCCAAAGGGGTATGCGAAAAGTGAAAGCTGCCCGATGGTCACACCATAATCAGGTACGTGCAGTCCACGCAGAGGTAGAGGGACTACAAATGTAGCACCCAACATATAGACCACACAGAACGAACTACGCGAGCCGACCGCAAGGCAACCACGTCCGCCACCGGCCATTGGGCAGCAAGCCTGCCTACAGGACTTTGGTTTTTGACCCTGCGTTTGGTGGGGGTGGTGGTAAAAAGGAAAGAGAGGAAGCCATCAAGAGTAGGATGATACCGCCCAACATCTCCCACCGGGTCACCGAGCGATGAAAAAGCCAAAACATGTCCTCCAACAGCGCGACACCACCTTATAAGCAGTCCTCCTCGAAACCTAGTCTGTGCGAAGAGTAAACTAGTCCCGCCAATTGGAACGCCCAAATAGCCACTCCCGCGGCCAGCGGGAAACGAGAGAAGAAGACAATCACCCACTAGAGCACCCCCAAACCCGATTGAGTAGACCCAGTTGAGGACACGTAGCCCAGGGCAAAAGTCCGCCAGAAGATGGTGACCCACTGGAATGCAGCAACAAGTGCAAAGCCAAAGGGGAGAGCGGGGAAAACGAGAGGCTATGCGCCAAACAAGCATGCAAAAGAGGGAAAGATATCCAAAACCTGAAAACGCGCAAACGTCTGCCAAAATAAGGTATATCCAAGGGGCCGGAGAGTGAACCAAAGTACCGAAGAGAGCAATAAGCTCACCATACCATGGCGAAGTACCAGCGCACAGGAGCTCAGATTTAACACACGATGCGCGCATCCACCAGAAACTCAAGCGGCCAGAAATCCCAGGCATATAGCACAACATAAAAGTCCCGCAAAACGGCCAAAACGGAAACCGAAAGTCGCGAGGCCACAAGGTCCAGTACCACATAACCAAACAGGAGAAGTCGAGGGTCGTAAAGCCCACGCCCAACAGGGGAAGCGATAGAAGGAGCGAAGTGCGTCCAAAGAGAGGACAGACCTAGCGCCGCGCACCAAGCCCGCACGGCACCAAAATGGCCCAATCGAAAACCCGAAGGATAGAAAAGAGGGGTAACTAGGGGAGAGGAAAGGTCGATTAGGGGAAAGAGGAAAGGGAGGTCACGGAGTTAAGGGTATAGACCGACGACAGTAACCAAGGGGAAAGTAGAAAACCGCGACAGAACAGATGCAAAACCGAAGAGCACGGCAACAAAACGACCCGAAGGGACCTCAAAGGGCATGAGGCAGGGTAAGGCGAGGGGGAGAAGAAACAAGAAACATTGGAGGGAAAGAAGGTGCAGGTAAACGAAACAGACACGAAAGCAGAAAGTGGCTGGATGGGTCTAAAACGACAGTAAATCCCCACACGGGGGGACTCCCGGGGCAATCCAAGAACGAGGTATCAGGCACAGCCCAAAAACAGAAGGGAGGGCAGCGCAGAGAGGAGAAGGCAAGACCGGGACGGCGACGAAATGAGCAGAGGCGAACCACCAACATACGAAGAAGGGACATGGACAGAATTCAAACCATGAACTCACTCAAAAAGAGACAAACAAACAGAACACAAGCTGGACTAGACGAGCAAGGGTGAGGGACAAACTGAAGAAAAAGTCTCCCCCGAGAGGAGGGCAGGGCGACGGCTAAATACAAAACGGTACAGGTAAGGGAGGCGGGGGCGGGGAATGTAGGAAGGAGAAACGACAGACGGGGCCCAAAACAAGCGAGTTGAGAGACAGCAGGGAGAGACCAAGAGCTAGCCGCCGAAGACAAACTCCAAGCGCGAGACACCCCGCCCAAACCCACATGCCCCTGCAACCCGACAACGGTTTCGCGGTGGCACTCCGGACATTCCTGAAGTGGAACTTACCGGAACCCCAAACATGACGCAGACAGGCACGATATAAGGGGAGGCTGAATGAGCCAATTCGCCCATGGTAAACAAGCACGTCAACGGAAGGCGAGGGAGATAAAAAGGAAGGGGACAGTGGTGAGGCACAAATGGGCGAGACAAACCGAAAGCGACCAAATTGGAGCACACCCAACAGGGCGACAACGAGAATGACACCACCCGAAAACCGCCCCGACGAAAGCGGGTCGACGCGGGCCGGATTGGGGAAATGCCGAGACCGAAGAGCAGACGGGGTGAGCATCCCCGGACAGCTAAGATGCGCCCACGGGGAGAGGGCCTACCTCCATCCAGGCAGCAGGACCCAGAACACGAAAGCAAAACAAAGAAAGGCACGCCCTCAAGGAACCCACAAGGACCCGACCCTCCCCTAACATTTCGGCCTCAAGGGGAGGGTCATGCGCAAACTAAAACACCTAGGGGTCGAACTCCCCCGACGCATTAAGCCGCCAAAAAAAAATGATGAGATCGAACCGCAAAGCGGACGGTGAATCCGCAACCCTACTAAAGGCTGAGGATGTAGACTCGAACAAAGCCGAAACAGTCCCGCCTCACCAAAAACTAGACATTGGCACCGCGAATGGTCCAGCTAAATCGCACCAAAATGCGCTGCGGGCAAACACCAACCTCCACAGCACCACAAGAACGACCGTCAACGACGGAGGCCTATCCCGCACCCGACCGTGCCGGCAGAAAAACCCTCCAGAACCCCTCCCGAAAAAATCAAGAGGTCCCACACACGTCAATACCCACTTGGTTGGCTCCCGTCCACAGGCAGCACCGCGCTGCGAGCATTCCCAACACAAACGAACCCTCGAGAACCCTAAATCCCAAAATCCTGCCAACAGAATTTACCCGGTCTCCGGAGCCTCATCCGCTGACGTCGCGGTTCTACGCGTCTCACCCTCTTCCCGAGCCCCACCACACTCCCCAACTCCCCTCCCAGCCGGCGCCGTCATACTCCCGTCTGCACCGAGCCCCCCACCAAAACTCCCGCCGGCTCCGTCATACTCCCTCTGCACAAAGCAACGAGCCCCACCACACACTCCCAGCCGGCTCCGTCAATAACTCCCTGCTCAACACCGACCCCCACAAACTCCCAGCCGGCTCCGTCATACTCCTCTGCACCGAGCCCCACCAAACTCCCAGCCGGCTCCGTCATACTCCCTCTCACCGAGCCCCACCAAACTACCCAGCCGGCTCCTACTAATACTCCTCTGCACCGAGCCCCACCCACTCCTCAGCCGCACCGTCATACTTCCCTACTCCTGCACCGAGCCCCACCACACTCCCAGTCCGCTCCGTCATACTCCCTCTGCACCGAGCCCCACCCAAACTCCCACCGGCTATCCGTCATACTCCTCTGCACCGAGCCCCACCAAACTCCCAGCCGGCTCCGTCATACTCCCTCTGCACCGAGCCCCACCAAACTCCCAGCCGGCTCCGTCATACTCCCTCTGCACCGAGCCCCACCACACTCCCAGCCGGCTCCGTCATACTCCCTCTGCACCGAGCCCCACCAAACTCCCAGCCGGCTCCGTCATACTCCCTCTGCAACCGACCCACCAAACTCCCAGCCGGCTCCGTCATACTCACTCTGCACGAAGCCCCACCAAACTCCCCGCCGCTCCAGTCATACTCCCTCTGCACCGAGCCCCACCAAACTCCCAGCCGGCTCCGTCATACTCCCTCTGCACCAAGCCCCACCACACTCCCAGCCGGCTCCATCATACTCCCTCCGCACCGAGCCCCACCACACACCCAGCCGGCTCCGTCATACTCCCTCCGCACCGAGCCCCACCACACTCCCAGCCGGCTCCGTCATACTCCCTCCGCACGGAGCCCCACCAAACTCCCAGCCGGCTCCGTATACTCCCTCTGCACCGAGCCCCACCACACTCCCAGCCGGCTCCGTCATACTCCCTCTGCACCGAGCCCCACCACACTCCCAGCGCCGACTCCCTGCCGGCCCTCCGCTCATACTCCCTCTGCACCGAGCCCACCACACTCCAGCCGCTCCGTCATACTCCCTCTCTCACCGAGCCCCACCACACTTCCCAGCCGGCTCCGTCATACTCCCTCTGCACCGAGCCCCACCACACTCCCAGCCGGCTCCGTCATACTCCCTCTGCACCGAGCCCCACCACACTCCCAGCCGGCTCCGTCATACTCCCTCTGCACCGAAGCCCCACCAAACTCCCAGCCGGCCTGGCGTGTCAGTGGTGTGTGGTCACAGATACACAGTGACCCCCCGCCGCTGATGGGTTGAGGGGAATGGTTTGCACCGGGAACGCCGCACCTACTGCTTAAACAAATCACTGGCTCCAAAAATAAAACACTCTTGTCTGGCTCCTAAGTATTTCATATTTTCTCACCCCTGTCAGTTATCAGAGTCCCACAACTGCCAAAAAAGGGGCTCAGTAGTGAATGTGCAAAAACAGCACCAGAGTTAAAGAAAACATGCATTGTTTTAAACTGATTTCTGGTGGTGTTTTTTTGTAACAATTTTGCCAGAAACATTTCATTAATTGATCCCGAATTAAACAGGTTTTTATTTTAAGTCGGGCCCAAATTCAATATGCTGGGGAACTGGATCCCTTGCTGATTCAGATGAATGAAGCTAAATCTTCCAGAACAAGGGGAAGAGGCAGCGTCATAGCATATCGACGGATCATTTTCCCTTCATTACATGTGTATTTTAGTTTGATAGTGGAACAGCACAATAGTGCATCTATGTGCAGAGCAAAAATAAATGATGATTCGAACTTGCAACATTGCAGCTTCTAATGGGCTCTTACCTGCCTTGATTACCGACTGTCCATTAGCCGCACCTGAGCATAAAGCAATTGATTGCTGACCGTACTATCTGACACACCCCCAAGGCGCATTAATCAAAAGGATGAAAAAAAAATAAAAAAAACATCAGTAACATTTGATAAATGTTTTCTAAAGTAAACCCTCCGTGTGAAGCATGAATCAAAGTATGATAATTACCAATGTAGATAGGAATTTAGTTTTCATTCCATACTTTTACAGCAAAATTGCCCAGTGCTAGAAATCCTGCAATGCATTGCACAGCATAGAGGAACATGCAGGGGCGTGCGTTGTAGGCCCACTGGCTCTGAATGGGGGTGGGGGGACCTTGCATCACTGTTTCAACAATTAATCACTTTATTAGTTGTATCCTTTTTTTTTAAATAGTATATATAGATATATATATATTATAATATATTATTATTATTATTATTATTATTATTTAATAGAACGGAATGAGAAAATATAGAATGGATTCCCAATGTACCAGTTTTAGTTTGCTAAAGCAAAAAAACTGCAGACAATCCCAGACGTAGGGAACGCTACAAGGAAGCATACGTCTGCGTCACAAATAACAAGCACTCAATCGTAAACCAGGGCGCACCTATAAAAACTTGTTTTAAGAATATAAGAATCGGTGCCCTAGGCGAACCTTCCGCTTTGCGCCTCCTCCTCCCTCATCCCATCATCCTCTCCTCATGCTCTCACCCCTCAACATCAATTCCCCTTCCCCCCCCCCTCTCATCTTCTCTCTTCTCACCCACCCCCTCCTCTCATCCTCTCACTGCTCCCTCCTCATCCTCCTCCCTCCTCATCCTTTCCCTCCCCACGCCTCTACCCCCCTCCCATCCTCGCCACCCCCCCTCCATCATCCTCGCTCCCCCTTTCACGGCCCACCCTCCTCACCTCCCTCCTCCCTCCTCATCCTCTCTCCCCCTCGTCTTATCTTCTCGCTCGTCCCTCTCCCTCCTTCTCTCCACAGCCGCAACCTCATCCCTCACTCCCCCTCTCATCGTCCTCACTCCTCTCATTGTCCCCCCTCCTCCCATCCTCTCTACCCCTCTCCTCCCATCCTCATCCGCTCTTCCCCCCTCATCGTCCTCACCTCACTCTGTCCCCCCTCCTCCTCCTCAACCCCTTTTCTTTCTACCCCCCCTCCTCATACCTCTCTTTCGCTCCCCCCCTTCTTCCTCTCTCCCCTCGCCTCTCCCCCTCTCATCCTCCCTCCACCTCATCCTCCTCTCCCCCCCTCCTCATCCTCTCTCCCCCCCTCCTCATCTCTCTCCCCCCCGCCTCCCTCCCCCTCCTCATCCTCTCCATCCTCCTCCGTCATAAAAAAAAAAAAAAATCCCTCCTCATCCTCTCTCCCTCCGCTCTCCCTCATCCCCCCTCCCCTCCTCCCCTCTTCCCCCCCTCCCATCCCCGCTCCCCCCTCCTCATCCCCTCTCCCCCCTCCTCACCCCTCTCCCCCTCTCTCCCCTCTCCCCACCCTCCTCATCCCCTCTCCCCCCTCCTCATCCCCTCTCCCCCCTCCTCATCCCCTCTCCCCCCTCCTCATCCCCTCTCATCCCCTCTCCCCCCTCCTCTCCCTCTCCCCCTCCTCATCCCCTCTCCCCCCTCCTCTCCCCTCTCCCCCCTCCTCATCCCCTCTCCCCCCTCCTCATCCCCTCTCCCCCTCCTCTCCCCTCTCCCCCCTCCTCATCCCCTCTCCCCCCCTCCTCAGCCTTTCCCGAAATGCAGAGGTTTAACAGGCAGTGATATAAACAGCTTATAATTGGTATAATCGCAGGACTATGTTACATGGCCGATCACCCAAATTGGTGCTGCACTATACCTGGTAACGTGGGTTTTATTATTTTTTATGGAGTTCTTTGAATAACAATTCATTTATTGGCTTAAAATTCTGTCTCTAACAGTCTCACTCTTGGGGGTGCCAACAGAGTGTTTGGGGTTGTACAATATGTCCACAAGGCTGCTGACTGTCACTCTAACCCTCTTATCTCTCTGAGTACAGTTATCCACCTGCCGGCTACTGATGTGATAACATTAAATAATCATCATAAAGACTTTGCTTAGGGTAGATATGTGAGCTCCGGTAACCTGTACATGAAATCGTATAATCAGATGAGCCGGATTCGGCATTCAAGTCTGTAAATTATGCAGCCCAAGCCTTGTCACACAAAGAACATACAAGGTTATACATAGAGGAATGCAATCATTTATGGTATGAACCCTTTAATTAAGCCCAGAAAGGGGATTAGCTCTGCTTTTGTAATGCATGTCAAGAAGCAATACAAGGACTGGTTCTATTTAACAGGACTTTGGGAGGGATTTAGGGAGTTGTTAAATAGAGTAATAGGAGGAGTTATAGGAAGCGGTTATATGGAGTAATAGGAGGAGTTATAGGAAGCGGTTATATGGCGTAATAGGAGGAGTTATAGGAAGCGGTAATATGGAGTAATAGGAGGAGTTATAGGGAGCGATATATATATATATATATATCGTTATAGGGAGCAGTTATATGGAGTAATAGGAGGAGTTATAGGAAGCGGTTATATGGAGTAATAGGAGGAGTTATAGTAAGCGGTAATATGGAGTAATAGGAGGAGTTATAGGGAGCGATATATATATATATCGTTATAGGGAGCAGTTATATGGAGTAATAGGAGGAGTTATAGGAAGCGGTTATATGGAGTAATAGGAGGAGTTATAGGGAGCGATATATATATCGTTATAGGAAGCGGTTATTTGGAGTAATAGGAGGAGTTATAGGGAGCGGATATATAGCGTTATAGGGAGCAGTTATATGGAGCAATAGGAAGAGTTATAGGGAGCCGTTATATGGAGCAATAGGCAGAGTTAGGGAGCGGATATATAGCGTTATAGGGAGCAGTTATATGGAGCAATAGGAGGAGTTATAGGGAGCCGATATATGGAGTAATAGGCAGAGTTAGGGAGCGGATATATGGAGCAGTTATATTGAGAAACAGTAGGAGTTACAGGGAGCTGTTACATGTATAAGGTGACTTGCATATATATATATATATATATATATAAATTTTATACTTTCCCGCTCACTCAATATTCGGCGCCACCGCCGCCCCCCATCCCCTCGCAGACACAGGACACCCGCCATGCATGCTTTGAGCGCCAGCGGGGCCGCAGCCTAAGGAGTAATAGGAAATTATAGGAAGAGATTATATGGAGCAGTAGGAGTTATAGGGAGAGGTTATATGGCGCAATAGGAGGAGTTATAGGGAAGGGTTATAGGAGCAATAGGAGTTATAGAGAGCGGTTATATGGAGAGATAGGAGTTTTAGGAAGCGTTTATATGGAGCAATAAGAAGAGTTATATAGAGCGTTAGGCCTGGGACATAGTAAGCGCTTAGGTGCTGCTGCTCGCTCTTGCTTGCTGCCGCTCGCTCTACCAGGAGCTTTTTGCTGTCCTGGCAGAGGAGACAGCAAGCGCGCTTGGGAGGCGGGTATCAATGTGTGTGTGTCCCTTGGTAGCTGTCAGTGTGTGTGTGTGTGTGTGTGTCACTTTGAAGTGGTCTGTGTGTTTGTGTGTCACTGGAGAACCTGTGTGTGTGTATGTGAGTGTGTGTGTGTGTGTATATATTATATAATATTTTAAAAATGAAAAAAAAAGACATGTTGTGAGAATAAATTATTTATTAACATTGTGCAACTTTGATAAATATATTCACGCACGCGCACACATGCAGGCACACACCATACACACACACACACACACACACACATACGCACACACGCACACACACCATACACATACGCACACACACACACACACCTCTGTGCTGCCTCTGTCTTGTCTGGTAGTTACAATGCCGGACCGGCTGCAGCCCCATTGGATGGGAGCGGTCACGTGACCGCTCCTCCGCTTCCCCGAGCGGCAAATTTCAAACTTGCCTGTCTCGGGGAAGTTTCTCAGCCTCCGTACGCATCAGCACGCATGCGGAGGGAGAAACTATAGCCGCGCTGATTACAGATGCAGGGGCTTTGTGCATCTGTTCAGCCCGGCTCAGCGATGCTGAGTTCACTATGTCCTGGGCCTTAGGAGTTATAGGGAGCGGTTATATGGAGCAATAGGGGGGAGTTATAGGAGACGGTAATATGGAGCAATAGGAATTATAGGGAACAGTTATATGGAGAGATAGGAGGCATTATAGGGAGCGGTTATATAGGGAAATAGGAGTTACAGGGAGTGGTTATATGGAGCAAAAGGAGGAGTTATAGGGAGGGGTTATATGGAGAGATAGGAGGAGTTATAGGGAGCAGATATATGAAGCAATAGGGTTTGTTATAGGAAGCGGTTATATTGAACAATTGGAGGAATTGGGGAGTTATATGGAGTGCTACATTTTAATAGGGAAGTTTTTAAAGGTGTTATAGGAAGAATCTATATCTATATGTAGCATTGGTGCCCCTCGGCCACCAGAGACCCCCCTCCTTTGTGTCAGCGCGGTCGCGGGTGCCGTCGGAGGCATCGACGGACCCGCAGGCTGTTCACAAAGGTGGGGGCCAGTGCAGGGAGCGCTCGGCGTCCCTGGAGCTCCGGCGGCGCACCCGGCTAGCGGAAGCCGCCATGACGGGTTGCGCGAGCGTGCGCGGGATCGCGCATGCGCAGATAGAGGCAGAAAGTTAAGGCAGCCCTTAGGGAGTCGCGCGAGTGCAGGGACAACCCAGGAGAGGTTGTGGCGGCCATTGGAGACTCGCGCATGCGCAGGGCAAGTGCGCACGCAGCCCCAATGCAGAGACAGCCTCCTCGGGACTACAACTCCCATGGGGCATAGCGAGGCAGGCACCAGGTGCCTCATAGGAGCCAATAGGGCTGCAGTATTGCTCTGGAGACAGATAAGATACATTTTGCGAGCTGAGAACGGTAGTTGGAGCTGGGGAGCTGAAGGGGAAGGAAGGGTGCAGGGAGCGAGTGAAGCTCCTGCACCGCGTAAGGTCCCCCACATCCCAGGTAGGCCCCAACTCCCCACCAGATTAGTGGGTAATTGCTAAGGGATGGCCCAAGATAGGGACCCTGCCCTTAGTGAGTGTGTGTGCTGTCTTGTCAGGCTCACGGCTGGCAGTGCTGTGAGGCCTGACAAGAAGGCACAGTGGATGTGCAGCAAGTTTGCTGTACGCACCCCGCAGGTTGCAGCGCGTTGCTGCAGACGCTGCTAGTTATCAGTTAGAGTCAGGACTGGGAAGACTTAGGGGAGCGGAGCAGGCTATTAACCCCTTAGGTCCCAGAGAGGTCCTCACTCCCCAGTTTGTGGTGCTACAGGGACAGGCCCTAGGTTAGGGATCCTGTCACAGTAGCGCTAGAGTTAGAAAGGGACACAGCGGACGCTGCGTTTCCCATGAAGAGGTTCGGGCTCAAGTCGGGGCCCACAGAGACTATCTCCAGGGTGGGATCGCCGCTGGGGTCCGCGTGCAAGGAACCAGCTTGGGATCAGACGGAATCACCGAGCGACAGATCCTTTGCGAAACCGTTGCTGATCCGAGCACTGGAGTGCTCGGGCAGGTACTTTAAAGCCACAAGTGCACCAACTGGCCATTAGCTTTAATAGTGACTGCGCAGTCACACATATCCTCTCTCTGCAAGAGTGCGGGACATTGGGTGGGGATCCTATGGACACGGGGTGGGATCACCAGGTGTTGGGGAAGCGTCCTGTGCGACGCCGTAGTCAGTGTCGCCTCTAGAGAGGGACACCCGTTATTCTATGTTGACAGTGTTATGTAAGAGTTGTCATTTATTCATTCAGTAAACCTGTTATACATAACACTGGTGTATGTGGTTTCTGGGTGGGTTCCTATGTTAGGGTCATTCTACATTCCCATAGAATCCTACATAGGTGGAGGCGCTGAAACCGAGAACGTTCCAGAGGATTCACCCCAGGCTCTCACTGGCGGAGGCTCAACCCTCCTGTGAGCCTGCAGGTATACGCACCACACCTGGTAACACCGTATGTTTTCCGCACCCACACTATATCTACGATTGGGTGGGGTGGAATACCCGTTACATATATATGTAGCAATAGTGGTGGTGATCGAGGGGTGGGTGGTGGAAAGATCGCAGGAAGTGATTATATGTAGCAAAAAGGTGTAGGAGTTACAGTATATAGAGGTGTCGGTGATAGGAAAGAGTCTTAGAAAGTGGTTACATGGAGCAATGAGGCGTTAGGAAGGAGTTATAAGGAATATTTATATAGGGCACAAATGAAGTTTGGAAGGCGTTATAGCACACGATTATATAGAGCAATAGGTAAAGTTAGAGAAGAGTTACAGATGTAGCAGGCCTTGTTGTTGTCTCTTCTGAGATAGATTAGGATATATTGTAATATTCTGCACGTGTCCCTGGACAAGCTCTGCACATGTATCTGGACAAGCTCTGCACATGTATCTGGACAAGCTCTGCACATGTATCTGGACAAGCTCTGCACATGTATCTGGACAAGCTCTGCACGTGTCCCTGGACAAGCTCTGCACGTGTCCCTGGACAAGCTCTGCACGTGTCCCTGGACAAGCTCTGCACATGTATCTGGACAAGCTCTGCACGTGTCCCTGGACAAGCTCTGCACATGTATCTGGACAAGCTCTGCACGTGTCCCTGGACAAGCTCTGCACATGTCCCTGGACAAGCTCTGCACATGTCCCTGGACAAGCTCTGCACATGTATCTGGACAAGCTCTGCACATGTATCTGGACAAGCTCTGCACATGTATCTGGACAAGCTCTGCACATGTATCTGGACAAGCCCTGCACATGTATCTGGACAAGCTCTGCACATGTATCTGGACAAGCTCTGCACATGTATCTGGACAAGCTCTGCACATGTATCTGGAGTGCTTCTTTAGACCAATGTGAACTGTGAAGTGTTCAGTTGCACAAACTGCCTTTTCCCACTTCAAAGACAGTGAGCTTCACAGTGGGCTGCCCAGGTTAGCGTGCGTGACCTTCTAACCATCCGAATTCACCTTGTGTGGACAGCTGCTTTGCTGGTTTCCAGGGAACGTTACAAGCAGAACAATCAATGTACAGACCAGCTACAGCAAAAATTAGTCACTCAGGGATTTAGAAAAGCCAGGGTGCATCCATAATTAAAGTGGCATCAATCAAATCAATCAGTGTCCTTCTCAAAGAATATGAACACTGTGCCTACGATCCTTCAGGCTCTCTTCCTCCCGATAACCCTACAGAGTGTGTGTACCCAGAGATTTCCACTATTATGGCGGATTTTAAATCTCCGGCTTTGATTTAAATACCTGGACTTGTTCAGGTGACCTAGAGCCTGGTGGCAATGAGAGATACCCATCTCATGCACGGTCTTGTGAAGCTGCCCTCTATCCGCAAGATCTTGTGGGGTTACCATGTGGCCACAGATTAAAGGAACCGTTACATTACCACCCGATTGTCCACATCCATCCAGGGCAGGTTCTGAATTATGGGGGTAGTTGTAAAATTTGTGAAGTGCACACAACATATGCAGAGCTTCCTAAATATACCCCATGGAAGAAGGTTCCCCTAGGGTTACTGGAGCTCAGGTTAATGTGGGATCGAGCTCCTATGCCCCTTACCAGCACTTAGTGATTACCATAGTGACACACAGTCTACATTGTGCATTTCATATCCATTTTTGGATACTGTGGAGTTTGAATCAAAGATCATACATACCCTGTCCATGCACTGATTACAATACGTCTCTCTGTGAGAATTACAGAGTTTGCTTAAAAGTGAAATCTTTCAGCTCATCAGCTTCTCAGGGTGAGGCTTTTATACTTGGTTTGGAAAAGATATTTATTGATCAGCGTGTTACTTTGTATCCATGGGTTCTCTGTAGCGATCTCTCTGCTAACATACCCCTGTTCACTTTCATGTCCTCTGAATAACCCTCACATGGCCCTACCTGAGAGCTGCTCTTTGTAGATTTAATAAAGTGGGGGGGAGGGGGTCAGCTCTTTCCTCACAGAAATAGAATCACTTGCTCGGACACATCGAGGGCCTGTGCTGTGATATGTGGGAGAGGTGGGATGCAGCGAGAGTCTTGCTGGTCTTATCTGGAATGCACTCCAAGCCCCCTTGGCACTGAAGGGGTTAACAAACACAATTTCTCTGCTCGCCAGACTGATCACCGGAGTCTCAGCCCTCTTTCTTGCTGACTACAGTTAATCTTACCTTTCTCTGTTTTTATTGTTTTGGTAATAATTATAGTTGATGTCTCCGCTTACAAGAAATGTAAAAAAAAAAATATTCCCAGGGTCTGCTCTAAAGACATTGTGGACAGGACTTTACCTCTGAGAAACATATCATCATTGTAGAGGTAAAAATCATTAAGTACATTCTTAGAGTACTGCGGAAAAGGCGAATAACATGTTACTTTTCACATTATTTCAAAATCCTTCTTAATGAGTTTTATGTTTTGGTAAATCTGTACTATGACTAAATAGACACTTGAGTTTTTTTATAGAAATATCAAGAAATTCCAGGTTGGGAAGGGCATTTAGTGAGTTTTTGCCAAAAATGAACTTAATGAGTTTTACCTCTGCGACGACGGTAGATTTTTTTTTTGTATTGTACACTCTGTATCACTACAGGGACAGAGGTTTGTAACAGAGATTTTTATGGCTAAAACAAAAACTGCATCGTTCTATAGGAAATAATGGTCTTGATTTATTGTGTCGAATTCCACAAATTCAGCAGCTCCCACACAGGCAAGGTTTCTAGTTGATGCCCGTAATGATTCACATGTGTAGCCAGTTTGTGTTTGTGTGTGTGTGTGTGTGTACATATATACACACACACACACACACACACACACACACACATACAGATTATATATATACACACACACACACACACACACACACACACAATATGCGGACACTAGAGACCTCCTTCCCCCGACGAAGTCACGTGTTGACAAAACGCGTTGGGGCCCGGATGCTTTAGACGTATGACTTCATCACATCTCCACGAGCGGTTGGTGTATTGAGGTATCAGCGCTACAGCGAGGTAAAAGCTGATACATTTGGACAACTTTGTTACAATCCTGAAATACACATGTATGGACTGTGACACTTCGTTATGGACCTCGAATTTGGAGCGTTAGTCCCTCATTCTTGAACATAAGACGTTTTCCTGAGATGATTAATATTGATTTGAGATAATATATCTCTCAATGCGCATGCGCATGTTCCAGTTGCACTTGTGAGTGTTGCTTCTTTTATCCTGATATTAAATGTCAGCACAGATTTATGCTATGTGACACACGCCTCTTTTTTTCCTTTTCTGAAAGAGATCGTCGTGGATGTGTGCTATCTTTTTAGAAACTGCGGAACTGCCACGGCAATATACTGTATATCCTTTTTTTATTACCAGCACTTGGACATATACATTGTATGGACTTCATTGATGGCCGTGTTTTGTTGCATTTATTACTATTTTCACAGCATTATTATACACTTAATTTCAGTGGTTACACAAATATAATATAATCTTATACTATATAATAATCTTATACTATATAATAAGTCTTATAACTACAGCCTGTCTGGATGTCCGGTGTCCCTAGGGGAAATCTCATTGGTCCCTTGGGCCGCCCCCGCACACCTCTCATTGGCCTGAGGCGGAGTGACGGGCCAAAGGACACACAGTGTCACACACACACACACACCTCACCCTCCCCCCCCCGGGAGCGTGCTGCTGGTATAGGGAGCGTGCTGCTGGTATAGGGAGCGTGCTGCTGGTATAGGGAGCGTGCTGCTGGTATAGGGAGCACGCTGCTGGTATAGGGAGCGCGCTGCTGGTATAGGGAGCACGCTACTGGTATAGGGAGCGCGCTGCTGGTATAGGGAGCGCGCTGCTGGTACAGGGAGCGCGCTGCTGGTACAGGGAGCACGCTGCTGGTACAGGGAGCGCGCTGCTGGTACAGGGAGCGCGCTGCTGGTACAGGGAGCACGCTGCTGGTATAGGGAGCGTGCTGCTGGTATAGGGAGCACGCTGCTGGTATAGGGAGCATGCTGCTGGTGAAACGATTGGCCATACATATTTGAAAAAACAGAAAATGAATCCGTGCGCTTCTCCCATTGGGCTAACAATAAATGGGGAAATAAACAAGCATATCCATTAATTACTACACGCTCCTAATAATTACTCGCTAGACACTGATACATTAGTATAAATGACCAGTCCTTATTCAACTTGATAGGCATCATTTAAAGAAAGTGATTTTACGCATCAGTTATGCTTAGCAAAATGTAATGGACATGCAAGGGAGAGATGGCGCTCACCGCTCACACTTGTTTTATAATGAAAGTTTAATTCTGTTTAATGCTTTTCAGATTTTCGCCGGGCAGCTTCACTGTGACCAACATGGTGGCATAAGACAGGACATTTGGGCAGCGTTGGTTATATACACCTCCATCTTAATGGGATCCGGTGATAATTATTTCACAGTACAGCAGGGCCCCGGGCATACGGCGGGTTCCGTTTTAAGGGCCCGCCGTATCGTGAAAATCGCCGGAAAGCGGAACCGACGATTTTCAGCTATGCGCATGCGCATCCCGGCAGTTTTCCTCTTGTGCGCATGCGCAACCCGGCATTTCCCCCCGACCCTTGTGCGCACGGGACCTATGTTCTGCGCGCGCAAGCTACGTTCTGCGCATGCGCACCGGCGGCAAAGCCTCGGAGGAGACATGGCGGCCCCCTTCTCGGTGCCGCCGTATCAGCGGATCGCCGAAAAGTGGGGCGCCGAGAAGCAGGGCCCTGCTGTACTCAATTCATTGCCCTGCAATATTACAGCCACATCGGGTGGCATCCAGGTTAACAACAACAAAGGGTTGTATCTTACACCATGCAGGCCACCGTAGGGTAGTGTAGGGGTGCTCAACTCGAGTCATCAAACCCCCCCCCCCCCCAGGTTAGGTTTTTAGGCTATCCAAGCTTTAGGACAGGTGGCTCAATCAGTCCCGGCTTCAGCATAGGTGGCTGAATCTTGAGCCACCTGTGGTGAAGCTGGGATAGCCTGAAAACCTGACCTGTTGAAGGGGGTGGGGGGCAGCTTGAGGACTAGGGTTGAGCACCCATGGGGTAGAGTATTTGAAGAGAAATGGGATTTAGATCACTCCTCTTCATAACTGCTGCTAACTTTGCGTTTGCCATTGATTTTCTGCCGCAAAGTTGTGCTACCAGGTGCTGCACAGAGCAATGGCATGAACTGCTTCTCCCCTTCGGAGCAGTGTAATATGAATGCGATGCTTCACGCAGTACCGTATAATTATACGGAGTATCTCAATGCACAGCCAGATTCACATTGTGAAGAAATGGCTTCCATAGTCTTTAGAGTCAAATATTTATCTCTTTCTCTATTTCAGGGAAAGGGATAAGCTCGGAGAATATATCGTACTCTGAAGTGGGAGGGTGGCCGGTTAAGGGGAATTGTGAGGGAATAATCACTTCATAGAAAGGGTGGTGGATTCAAGGAATAGCTTCCCAGCAGAGGTGGTAAGGGCTAATACCGTAATACCGTTTGGGACAGAAGGGTTTCCTAAATATAAAAGAAAGCCAAGTATCTAATAGGGTCTGAGGTTTTACAGCACATAAGAAAATGGGCAGAAACGGTGGCCCAAGTGGCTCTTGACAGCTGTCAAATTCCATGTTCCTAAGTTCCCCAAAACAAGTTAATGAAGCTCAGTGGTAGGAGCTCTAACATTTTAGATGGTACAATATATTTGCTGACCTCTGACAAAGTTGTGACCAACAGATAAGTCCTTCCTAATTAGGGATCCTCCTGTTAGTGTTTATAGCGGGTTAGAGCAGGGGTGCGCACATTTTTCCCTGCGCCCCCTGCCTGCGCTCCCCACTGATCGCGCCCTCCACCCCTTACCTTGTCTCAAGCATCAAATGACACCGTGGGGGTCATGTGACGTCACGTGACCCTCGGTGTCATTTGATGCCGCATTGCCAAAACTGAATCTGGCACTTTATTTTAAACTTATATTTTTATAAATTGTTTCAAACATAAATGGGAAGGGAAAAGATACAGAAAAGAAAAAGGGGGAGGGGGAACAACCATTTTGTATCAAATCTCTTACAAACAACAACAGTCACATATCATACAACATTTGATAAACACCATGTTTTACACTCAGCAATCCCATACCCTCTGTCACTTCGGGACCGCGCCCCTCTCCAGCATCCCAGGGATCCCAGACCCTATGAAACTTCCTAGTGGTATGGTTCAGGAATGAGGTAAGTTTCTCCATTAATTGGACGTCATTGGCCCTTCTAATAACCTCTCTGCTGGAGGGCGGGAGTGTCTTTTTCCACGGCGCAGCTACAGCGCATCTAGCCGCCGTTAGAATAAGCAGAATCAGTTTTTGTGTATGGTGGTTCACATCTTCCATCGGTTTAGCCAAAATGATTAGAATTGGATTTAGCGGGATCTTGATATCAATCCTTTATTAGTTTCAGAACTGTCCTCCAGTATGACTGGACAATACCTCCAGAGATGTGCCAAATCTCCTATCTGTCCACATCCCCTCCAACATCTATCCGAGGTCCCCGGGAACATCTGCTTTAATCTTTTGGGGGTGTAATACCAACGTAGCAAAATGTTATACAGTATATATATTCTCTTTGGTTACCGTACATATAGACGTTTTACCCGCATTCTCCCATGTATCTTCCCAGTCCTCCAATGTTATTTCAGTCTGGAAATCCAGAGTCCACTGGTCCATATATTCATGGGTCGGGTATCCTTTTTTTTAAATGAAACCCTGGTACAGAGATGATATCAGACCTCTTTGATATTTTTTTTGTTTGACATAAATCTTCAAATCGTGTATATCAAGGAAATTCCTCATCATAGAAACCCCTACACGCAAAGTGTCGGACCTGTATATACCTAAACAGCTCAATTTGGGGTAGACCATACTTTCTACTCAGTTCCCCGAACAACATTAGCTTATCTTTTTCTAACAAATCTCTCACCTCCCAGAATTCCTCTATGTCTCCAATTATCAAAACCCTGACCCTGAACACCTGGGATAAACCCCTGGGATTACCGAACAGGGGAATCTCAGATAGTGGTTGCGAGGAGTTCCTTTGTCAGAGCGAAGAGAAGGGGAGAAATGGGGCACCCTTGCCTAGTCCCATTCTTGATTGTTATCAGGTTCCCCTTCCCACCTGGAATCTTCAGGGTGGCTGTTGGCGACTGATAGAGGGCACGGCCCCCCTGTAAAAAAAACCCCCGAAAATCCAAATGCCTCTAGTGTTTTCTCCAAAAAGTCCCACCTTATCCTATCAAACGCCTTCTCCGCATCTAGACTCAGGAGCATGGCCTTCAGTTTAGACTTATACTGTATGTCTGGTCAATAACATTAATAATTTTGCTTGTGTTGTCAGACGCCTGGCGTTCTCTCACAAATCCCACCTGATCATAGTTAATTAGTCTAGGAAGTATTGGATTCAAGTTGTTAGCCAAGATTTTGCTATACGTTTTCAGATCCGTATTAAGCAGTGAGATCGGCCTGTAACTACCACAACATAAAGGGTCCTTTCCCTCTTTAGGCATCACCACTATATTGCCCTTTGTCATCTGTCGGGGGATTTGTTTTCCGCTGAGAAAATCATTAAATAGATCCAACAGACAAGGCCCCAGAATTCCTATAAAAATGTTATAGTACAAATTTGAAAGACCATCGGGGCCCGGTCCCAATAACGGAAACCGAGGCCCTCGACCTGATCCCTCTAAATTTGTTTGCCAATAAACAATCCGCCTTATTTCCCTTGTCATAATACGTCTACTTAATCCACTTAAGAGCATTCTCTACATTCTCCAGCTGTAACCTCTTAAGTTCCCCCCTTGCCTGACTTAAAAGTTTATACATTTTCCTCTACAGGTTTTTTTATGTGAGCTTTCCAACTTTATCATTTTTTCCGTTAAATATTTTTGTTTTTACCATTTTTATTCTCTTTCTGTATGATGCTATTGAAATAAACAGTCCTCTAATTGTGGCTGTGTGTGCCTCCCATAACGTTGCTGTTGATTCTACAGACCCATTGTTACTCCAACAATAATTTTGAAGTGAGTCTCCAATTTGTGTGCTAATCTCCGGGTTATTTAGTAAAGAATCATTCCTCCTTCAATGAAATGATTGAATCTTGGCGAATGGTGGGTCAGACACGATTGCCATCGGAGCGTGGTCCGACCACGTGATAGGCCCTATATCTAAGTGAACCAATACTTCCAGAATATTTGGGGGTACAAATATATTATCGATTCTGAAATATGAATCGTGTTGGGGCGAAAGAAAAGGAATAATCTCTCAGCCCTTTATGCGAGCAACACCAGGGCATCCAACAGACCAAATTCTTTGATTAGTAATCTAAATTTCTTTGCCACATTGTATATCATTGCAGAGTGTGTATGCCCTGGATGTGTGGAATTTTCCACATCCGGGTCCCGGGACATATTAAAATCGTCTCCTAAAATATATCACTGTTTTCGGTTATCCCCCATAGACTCCAATGTTTCCCTTAGAAAATCAATTTGTCCCTCGTTAGACGCGTATATATTCACAAGTGTAATATGTAGACCTAAGAGAAGACCATGGACCACAAGTGACCTCCCTCCTTGGTCTCTCTTTGCCTCCAGTGTCTGGAACGGGAGATATCCTGTTTTATCAAAATCACCCCCCCCCCTTTTCTTACTAGTGAAAGATGAATAAAATGCTACAGGGAATGTCCTTCTAAAAATGTTTGGGGGTTCCTGGGTATTGAAGTGCGTCTCTTGCAGAAACACAATATCTGCTTTCAGTTTTCTAAATTCTTTTAGGGCCAGGCTACGCTTACCATTACTATTTAGACCCTTAACATTTAGGGACACTAATTTCAATGGGACTTGGCTAGCCATTCACGGTGTCCTAACTCTCTCTCTCATGTGAAAGTTGTGCTCGTAAAACTTTGATGGTTGTGGTGAACCAAAGGGGAAAAGAAAAAAAGGAAAGGAACTTTCACACTTTGGGAACTTGGGGAAAAACAACAACAACAACGCTAAATTACATATAGAGTAAGATGAGTGTAACCAGACACTCATCCCAGTTTTTCGGCCAAACCCTATATAGTCTGGCCTGGCGGGCATATGGCCCAACTGAGGGCACCCTGGTGTCAGGCATGCAGGTCTCCCTCCCACTCCACACACCCCGCCCCCTGTTACTCTCGAACGCCTGGTCACACCTACACCATAGCTTGGTCAGAATATTGAAGCTTAACAAATACAACAATTCCTACTCACTGTGCACCACATAAACATATATAACTTTTCCTTCCATAATGCGACTATATGTGTAGACAATCTGATTAATTTCAGGTAGGATTTGCTCTTATCCTTCAATAGAGTGTATAGTTCTTTGTGTCTGTAACCTGGGTACAAATGTAGTGCCCAACCCCCCAAAAAAGCACTGTCGCTTCATAGTCCTTGGGCCGTGGCCCACTCACCCACCACCTGGGCCCCCAGTCCAATCATTCATCAGCTTCATCGAGATATCATCTGCAACATAGAGCTCAGGCAGCGGACGGTAGACCTCAGATCATAGATAAAACTGTCCCTATAATAAAATAGGAAAAGCATATAGGGAAACAGGGAGAAAAGAGAAAGAAGGGAAACAAAACTACAGTTCCAACATAAATGTCTTTGGGCCGATACATGTTGCCAGACCGTCGGCAAGGGATACCGCCTCGGACTCCAGCTCAGAGAAACTTAGCTGGACCCCTCCAAAAACACAGCCGGTTTTGACTCTTCCCTCTCCGAGGCATCGCCCCATGAATCGGTCGATCTTCCTCTGTATTCTCACCACGAGCTCCTCACTGCCGATTTGATCTATCCGTGGGGGCCAGATTTAAAGCTGAAAATGAGCAAATTCCTCCGGGTAACGAAGCGAGATCTGTTTGCCCTCATGGTTGACTATAAGACGGAATGGGAAGGCTCAACGATACCGGATCCCTTTTTCCTGAAGTATCGCTGTCACCGGGTGTAGTCCTCGTCGTCGATCTATTGTCAGCCTGGACAGGTCCTGGAAAATCTGTATAGAGTCATTTTCAAATTCAATTTAGCCTCTATTTCTGCAACCCTTTATAATCTTTTCCTTGGTCGCATATTGATGGAGCCTTAGAACCACATCGCTGCTTCTTTTAGATTCGTCCCAACGCTCCCATCGGTCCCAACGCTCTGTGAGCTCTGTCCATCATAAGGTTATTGTCTTGTAGTTGGGGATCAATTGACAAAAAGAGCCATTTAAGATACTGTATGGCTGCAGGGCTTCCGCAGACACCGACTAAGGGACATGGCGGATTCGTAGATTCTGCCTTCGTTCCCTGTTCTCAAGATCATCCATACCGTCTCACATAGTTCTTATTTCTTCAATGAGACGCAGGATCTCATTGTTCGT
The DNA here is from genome assembly GCA_036426205.1 of Ascaphus truei. Lineage (NCBI taxonomy): Eukaryota > Metazoa > Chordata > Amphibia > Anura > Ascaphidae > Ascaphus > Ascaphus truei. The sequence continues at coordinate 218,933 of WSYH01000034.1, read as the reverse complement.
ATTTGCCTGGTTATGTAAGGCAACATCCATTTTGTTTTCCAGCTCCGTAGTGCTCTAGGCCAGTGAAGAAACCTCGGCCGTAAATTCTGTTACAGCTCTGCCCAGAGCGGACTGACAAGACACCTGCATTTCTCTAAGCATAGAAGATCCTGCTTAGTAATCACGGTGTCTCCCTCTGCAGCGGGTCTCTCTCGCTCAGCCGAAGCTCTCACCTCTGAGCCTTTTCCTGCTCTGTCCTTGTTTGCTGAATATCTCAACGTTGCTCGTCTCTCTAGGGCCTCTCCCTCTGCTCCAGCAGTCTGCTTCCCTATCTCCCGTTTTGCGCGCTCCTGTGCGCTACCTTTGTTTTTTTCCCCGTTTTTGGCTGTCGTCGACTGTACCCAGCTGAAACGGGAGAGATCCGGGGTCTCCGGATTCCCATCCTTCCTAAGGCTGCGGTCCCAGTCACTGCCACAGCGCACGGCTCGGCGTGCGCTGTGCGTGTAAGCGCCGCCCCTCAATGGGGAAGGGCCCAGTACGCACCTTCACGCTGAAGGTGCAGCCACGTCGCGCTGCAAGATTTTTTAAACTCAATTAAATTGAGTTTAAAACTTGCGACGGAGACGTGGCCACGCCCCCACCGGCGGTTCACCCAATGAGGGCGAACCTGACGCGTGACGTGATGGCCACGCCCCTGCAAATCCCCGACCACGCCCCCTCCCGTCGCAAGCTCCCTCTCTCCCTGTCAGACCGCAGATCGCGGTTAGCGCTGTGCACGCGCCACCCCCCGCCGGGCGCGCGTGTCACAGTAATGACTGGGACCGCAGCCTTAGGGTCATCTCTGCTGCTTCCCCCGCCCGCTGCTGGAGTCCATGGCTCGCGAAGAGTTGCAGATCAGGGGTAATAGAGAGCTATAATGGCAGAGTGCACCGAGCTATCTCGGCAAACGTACATCCGCGGTGACGTCACGCGCGCTCCAATCAGGCGAATTTTAACCATGCCAAAGTCCTTGGCATTTTTAGTAAATGGCTTTTCTTCCGTAAGATTGTTCAAATAGCTGATATTCAAAAAGAATGCAAATGTACACAGATGTTTTCCACATCTCTGGTTAATGACGAGCAACATACATGTAAAGGGGGCTATGAATCAAGACAACAGGCCCGGCGGCAACAAGAGGCCCGAACAGTGCCGGCTCAGGAACCGCAGGTTGCCGACCCCTGAGTTAGGTGATAACATGATACCGGTTATGGGAAGTATCAAAGTTTACTTCTCTCTGTCATTTTTTCCTTCTTCATATCAGCGTTAAAAAAAAATGTGCTAAGTTTAAGGTGGTGTGAATATCTCTCGTCTAACAATCTCCACCAGATGGAAGAAATTGTTTCTTACATTAGACGCTCCAAACAAATGGTGCAATGTGTCAAAACAGACCTTGTGTTCCAAAATTGCCTGGATACACAGGGGTTTCTATCAGCTGAAGTGGCGGTCCCGTCTGAAATTCCTCCTTGAAGTCTATAGGGAATTTTGCCCAAAACAGCCCAATGGGTCGCTTTGGGTGATATACAGTAGAATTGACCCCAAATTATTATCATTATATAGGATAGAGGAGGTGAGAAATGTTGTTTAACCTCGGGTACAGTAGATGTCATTATCCCATATAAATGAGTAAAATATGGAAGATCGAGAGCAAGGAAACATGAAGTTTACCAAGAAGATGCATATTTTTTAATACAATGGCCGGCGCCAATATGCAGATGCAAGTCCGCCCCCTAATTCTTCCCACTTGCTCCATAAATCCTCTGTCGCAGCCATACTTGTAAATGGCACAACTCAGATTAGTGTAGACGCTGCCTGGCGCAGGTATATTTCCGCACAAGATGAGACGAAATAACAACTTATCATCTACATTTTACCTTTGATAATAATAATAATAATAGTAACAACTTTATTTCATATAGCTCCCAATGGGACTCAAAGCCCTGCCCGGATGAGCTCACACGCTATGTTTTTGGTGCCTAAGGCACAGGGAGATAAAGTGACTTGCCCAAGGTCGTTATCAGAGTCTGTGTGCCTTTACTCACTGAGCCACTCCTTCTCACTACATAGACACACAGATCCTGAAGTTATAGTGGAATATAAAGCTCCGTAGAAAAATAAGACGTTATCGATCCTGTGAGTGAGTGAGATTGAAAATGAGGATTCAATATATACAATATGTATAGGCGTCCACGAGGTACAATTAGCCGAACGAGTGTCCCTTGAATATTTACTTTAGCTCAGAGTGGAACAGTAATGCTGTCATTGATTGCAGTAAATTGCCAGCTCAATGACCTTTCAGAAAATATGTTAACAGCCAGGAAAAGCCTCAGCTGGTCTTAAGCTTTTCAAATAACCACACTGGTCTAATTATAACACGGGGAAGTAGATGTATTTTATTTTTCCTCTCTTGTCATCATTTCGACATTGAAATCCTAGAAAGCGCAGACGTTACAAATCTCTCTCAACTGCAACTTTCCCCCCCGATTCCTCCATAAAGGAGCAATCCGAGACCTGCGCATTATTTTCTAAAGTTTTTTTTAAAAATATTTAATTGAAGCAGAAGGACTCCGGAGCTGAACCCCGTTAATTTCAACTCCGGGGATACTTGCCACCAAAGTAGGTGCCGATATCTGCTCCGGCATAGGCTGCGGACACAGTAATTGCCTGTGCGCACGGCGCGGGGTGCGCTGTGCGTGTAAGCACCGCCCCTCAACGGGGCTGGGCCCAGTAGTCACCGTCACGCTGAAGGTGCAGCTGCGCCGTACTGCAAGGTTTTTTACAATTGAAATTGAGTTTAAACCTTGCGACGGAGGAGTGGCCACACCCCCACCGGCGGTTCACCCAATGAGGGCGAACCAGCCGCGTGACGTGATGGCCACGCCCCCGCAAATCCCCGACCACGCCCCCTCCCATCGCAAGCTCCCTCCCCCCTGGAGACCGCAGATCGCGGTTAGCGCTGTGCACGCGCCGCCCCCCCCCCCCCCCCCCCGCCGGGCGCGCGTGTCACAGCCATGACTGGGACCGCAGCCTTAGCGAGCAGGGCTTTCAGGTTTGAAGCTCCCGCATCACATGGGCCAGTAGGAAGGCGCACCAATGACATCACGGCTTCCTATTGGCTCGCAGGGCCTATGATCTCTGAACAGAGAACATATTGTGAACCCTGGTAGCCGATGAGAGCGGCTAATGACACCTACTACGGAGGTAAGTCTCTCCGGAAGCAGGGGTCCCTGGAGCTGAAATTAATGGGGTTAAGCTCCAAAGACCCCCTGCTTCAACTATATATATATATATATATAAAATAAAAAATCGCAAAACAAATTGGATTGCCTCTTTAAAGCAGTGAGCTTCTAAAACATCCTATATGTGTCTGAAGTCCTAGAGAGCATAACAATGTTAATCCTTAAACGTGTCTCTTCCATTCATTTTGTTCTATGGAGAGACCACGCCTTTAAAAAGGTGCAATCCCATGTAGCCAGCCAACCCATCAACCTTTCGAAAACACTTTAGCAATCCAGTTGGCTTCCTCAATGAAATCTAACCGTGCCAAAAGAAAATGTTTGGCTATTTCGTGTCTTTGGAAATGAATATTAAATTGTACAGTATTTGTTAGAGATTTCTAAATGGGGGAATGTTTATCAATCAAGTCTTTTCTTTACCCTTAGCCCACCCTGCCCTTATCAGGGAGCCAATGAAGAAAGTGGGGGTGAGCTGGAGAGGGGGGATTTCCCTGTGCAAACTCTTGTTGAACAAACAGGGACACCAAACATTAGAGAGCAGCCAGAGGAAATCAAAACTCAGCCGAGTCTCAGATCAACGTGTTTACAAACTGACTTATAAAAAACAATAGAACATATTTTCTACATGTCAGATTTTGATTGAACAAAAAATGCATAAATCACCCAGATATAACTCTTAAAACCTGTCTCTGCCATCAGTTCATTTTGACCCTAGGAGGAAAAGCACCTTCAAACGACTGACTGCTAAGAAATAACTGTAGGGTATCATAATGCCGACCCTCCAACTGTACAGATTTGGCTGATACAGTACCATTTTGGCAGACTGTGTACCGGCCCCCAAGCAGTATTCCCGCTTCCCGCGTCTGCACGCACACTCCTCACTGCCACTGCAGCTACGGGCCAATCAGAACACTGAGCGATGCTGATAGGCTGGCAGTGTGCTCTCGCTACATGGCCAGGCTACAGTTTCAGCGAGAAGCGTGTGCGCAGTACTGGGAAACCACGGTGGTCCTTCAGTGGAGGTTGCAAATGGAGGTTATATATGAGGGATGTGGGGGGAGTGTATTTGAGCAGTGTGGGAGGAGTGTATTTGAACAGCGTGGGCTATATATGAAGGGTGGAGGAACTGTATATAAGTGGTGCCGGGGGTTGCATATTAATGGTGGGGGATGTGTACATGGGGAGAGTATATATTAGGTGTGGGGGGAGTGTACATGAGTGGTATGGAGGGATTGTACACGAGGGGTATTGGGGGGGGGGGGCTGTACATGATTGGTGTAACCCCCTGTGTCTGCTATCAGCACAGGACATGGCCCCTTTAAGAATTACATTCCACTTGGCCATGTTACTGTGCTTAGCCAGTGGAATGACAGTTGGTGACAGTTGGAAAGGGAGCTGAGGGAGCAGAGACCAAGACCTGACAGTGCAGAGGGAAGCATGCAGACAGAGGCTACAACAGAGAGAGAGAGAGAGATTAGAGAGCCCAGCTGTGCAGGAATTACACCAGGTTGGAGTGGGTGAGCCTACCCACAAAGGATATAAACTGCAGTTATATTGCCATCACAGTTTGATCTTTGTGAATCACCAGGCCTGCAACACACACACAGTTTATGAGCTCCAACGATTGTGCTAGCACACCAGGATCTACAGGCCAGTACCCCATGATTGGGATGTCGGACAGAGATAAAAGTTATTTGTTTGCGCAGTGCTGGGTAGTTCTGGGGTGTTAGTAATTGTGTTATGTATTATATATGTTCCTTTTATTTATAAAACTGTTATAAGTAAACTGCTGTGGTATCCCCCCTTATTACTGATCCCACTCAAGAGTCAGGGTTGCTATAGTAATCAGATTCAGGCCCCTACCTCATATACTGAGGTACGGCCAAATAAAGAGAGGTTACTTTGGTATGGAGGGAGTGTACATGTGTGGCATGGGGGAGTGAACATGTGTGGCATGGGCGAGTGTACATGTGTGGCATGGGCGAGTGTACATGTGTGGCATGGGCGAGTGTACATGAGTGGTATGGGGGAGTGTACATGAGTGGTATGGGGGAGTGTACATGATTGGTATGGGCGAGTGTACATGTGTGGCATGGGGGAGTGTACATGAGTGGTATGGGGGAGTGTACATGATTGGTATGGGGGAGTGTACATGAGTGGTATGGAGGAAGTGTATGTAACAGTGTTTCCCCCTCCCAGTGGGAGATTTGGCCATTACTGGTCGTGTGGTGCATGATATCTGCTGGTAACAGGGGCTGAGTCGTCCGCCGGTGGTAGTGGGGACACAGGACTAGGCTTCTGGGGTTCATACCCCACATATCTTTTTAGCAGTGCAGCGCCTCCATCTGCCGTAGGCTCCAGGAACTGAAGGTGATCTCCCACGGTAGAACTATTACCTCTCCCCACAGTAAGGACACGCACCAGTCAGGAGGTATAACAACAGGAACGGTTTATTATCTCTTCTGTACAGCACAGTAACATGGTAGGCTTCTGCCCAATGCAGTAACTCTCAGCTACCACTGAAGGATGACCCCATGACCATCACTACAGGCCAAGGGCACCCGCAGCTGTCCTAGCTCTTCCCTGCCTCCCTAGCAGAAGTAGAGGCATGGTCCACACTCACTCTCCCCTGGAGGGAAGAGGACTATAGAAGGCCCAATAATCAGTCTCTCTAATGTGTGACCTGCATTCCTCAAGTGGGGAATGGTACTCCCGAATTTGGGGAGGTATTGCACTTAAGTACTGCCAGGAGGAGGGCACCAGGTCTGTCACATGATTGGTCATGCCCAGGCCTGATGTCACCGCCTCCCGCTGTCATTCAAGTGCAGCTCCTCGGAGGGGGAAAACCCCATATCAACAACTGGCAAGGCCTGCTTGTACCATGGCTTACTGATAGGAGGGAAGCAGAATAGTAGCCACAGGTGGCATGGCTACATGTACTGTACATGAGTGGTATGGGGGAGTGTACATGCGTGGTATGGGGGAGTGTACATGCGTGGTATGGGGGAGTGTACATGCATGGTATGGGGGGAGTTTACTTGAGTGGTATGGGGGAGTGTACATGATTGGTATGGGGGAGTGTACATGCGGTGGTATGTGTGGGCGGCGTTTTTGTACAGTGTGGTTAGGAGGGGCTGGTACTGAGTGGTATGGGAGGAGTGTTATGTTACATGATTTGGTATGGGGAGGTGGTACTGGATTGGTATGGGGGAGTGTTTACTTGAGTGGTATGGGGGAGTGTACTATGGTGGTATGGGGGAGTGTAACATGCTGGTATGGTTTATGGTTGGGGAAGTTAATTGAGTGGTATGGGGGAGGGAGTGTACTGATTGGGTATGGGGGAGTGTAAATGATTGGTATGGGCGGAGAGTGTAGATTGGTATGGGGGGAGTTTGGGTGTACAGTGAGTTGGTATGGGGGAGTGTACATGCTGGTATGGGGGGGGAGTGTACTTGAGTGGTAGGGGACTGTACAATGCATGGTATGGGGAGGGTAAGTGTACATGATTGGTATGGGGGAGTGTACATGCGTGGTAGGGTGCGGGTGTACAGTGTGGTATGAGGGGCATGTACATGTGGGGTATGGGGGGCGTGTACATGATTGGTATGGGGGGTGTACATGATGGTATGGGGGAGTGGTGATGGTATGGGGGAGTGTACTTGAGTGGTATGGGGGAGGGGAGTTGTACTTGAGTGGTATGGGGGGTGTACATGATTGGTATGGGGGAGTGTAAATGATTGTATGGGGGAGTGTACTTGAGTGGTATGGGGAGTGTAATGATTGGTATGGGGAGTGTACTTGAGTGCTATGGGGAAGGGAGGGGAGGTACTGAGTGGTATGGGGGAGTGTACATGCGTGGTATGGGGGAGTGTACATGCATGGTATGGGGGAGTGTACATGATTGGTATGGGGGAGTGTACATGATTGGTATGGGGGAGTGTACATGATTGGTATGGGGGAGTGTACTTGAGTGGTATGGGGGAGTGTACTTGAGTGGTATGGGGGAGTGTACATGCATGGTATGGGGGGAGTGTACTTGAGTGGTAGGGGACTGTACATGCATGGTATGGGGGAGTGTACATGATTGTATGGGGGAGTGTACATGCGTGGTATGGTGGGCGTGTACATGTGTGGTATGAGGGGCATGTACATGTGTGGTATGGGGGCGTGTACATGATTGGTATTGATGGAGTGTACATGAGGTGTGGGGGAAGTGTACAGGTACATGAGGGGTGCTAGGAGTGTATATTAGTGGTGTGGGGTCTATGAGGAGTAGGTAGATGTTCCTATTTTCATCTGAGAAATCATGGACGGTAATGCCCTATACGATCTGGGTGATGGGGCAATGTACGAGTCCCAGTAAATATCCCCGTTTTGTCAACTGATTCCCAGTCGCCAGCTCTAATCTCAATATGGTTATTGGCCTGTTTGCTTTACAACAAATTAAAACAGATGCAAACATACTTTGTGCTGAGGTCACCACTGTAATAGATCCTATGTAAACGTATTAATTCCCTCATTCTTGGATGAGAGGGCTGTTTTCCCCTGTGTTAGTCACAAAATAAACATATACCTGGCTCTACACACAACATACGCTGGGAGGAGGCATCTTTGTGATCTATTGTAGTATGGCCAAGTAAACATGACTATTGTCTTTTGGCTGGGACAAGAGAACACAACTCATTGAGGACACACATGGCTGTCACGGTTATTACTCTGTGGGGTGAGTTACAGATTCGGTTTCTTACACAGATGGAACATTATCCATTAAATATCCATCTCTGCTCCCCAATTGGACAACCACCCACCCAAATCACCAAATTATTATCACATTGACACCAGCCCTCATGATCAGTCCACAGTCTTTAACAACTATATGTGTTAAGCAACAGAAAGCAGACCTGAAAATTATCAAAAAGTATACAATAGTTACTTAGTAGATGAGGTTGAAAAAAGACAAACGTTCAACCTATGCTAAATTTAGACGACAGATACGTTATCCTATATCCGTACTTACAGTATATTGATCCAGAGGAAGGCAAACAAAAAACCCCAGTGAAGTATCATCTAATGATATTTCATAACGGGAAAAATAAATTCCTTCCTGACTCCAAATATTGGCAATCAGATTACTTCCTGGTTCAACATCCTTCCCATGTTTACTTATTTGGTATATACCTGTATACCTTTCCTTTTAAAAACATGTCCAACCTTTTTTTTAAACAGATCTATTGTATCTGCCATCACAGTCTCCTTGGGCAATGAATTCCACATTTTAATTGCCCTTTCCTTTGTTGCTGGTGAAATCTGCAACCTTAAGAGATGACCCTGTGTCGTTTGTACTTCCCCTTGGAATGAATAGTTATTTTGAAAGCTCCTTGTATTGTCCCCTAATATATTTGTATATAGTTATCCTATCCCCTCTTAGATGCCTCTTTTCTATTGTAAACAAATCTAATTTAGCTAGCTGTCCTGGAACAAGATTCATATTTCTGTTTGACCCCCCCCCCCTTGCAGCTTCTGCCAGTCAGTTTCTTATTTCAGCTGCACGTAGTTTGCTCACACACACACTGTGCCTGTGTGATATATTACATTGTTGCCATCCCTGCCTCTGGGCATGTAGTCAGTGAGTTGCTACAGTAGCCTCTGAGATCTCTCCTAGAATGAGCTATTCTGCCCTCCCCCCTGTTTTGCTGACAGTCTGTCCCTAGACTATTCCTGTTACCCAGATTCCCCCACACGTCCTTTTCATTCCTGACTCTGGCTGAGTGAGTACCTTCATGTTACACTCCTGTGGCAAGGCCATCTCCTTTTACCTGCCCTTAACTACAAACGCAAAACTACATATCATCCACAAGAGCCTGTATATATTTTGACACCTTTTCAATAAAGTGAAGAAAACATAGCAGGACTTGGTGTGCTTTGGAAAGAGGGCTGAGTTAAAGCTAACTGGAGCTATTCATACATCACACGTGACCCTGGCTTCAGGATACTAGCCTCTCCTCATAAATCAGATTATCCATCCCCTTTATTAATTTGGTGGCTCTTCTCTGCACTTTGTCTAGTTCCATAATGTATTTTCTAAGGAGCGGTGCCCAAAATTGTATTCTGTATTCAAGGTGCGGCCTTACTAATGTTTTATAAAGGGGCATAATTATGTTTACTTCCCTTCCATCCATTGCCCGTTTAATGCAAGATAAGATCTTGTTTGCCTTTGCAGCTACTGCATGACTTTGGGCACTATTGCTAAGCCTGCTGTCCACAAGCACTCCTAAATCCTTCTCCATCAAGGATTCTCCTAATTTATCCCCATTTAATTTGTAAATTGCTTGTTTATTCTTGTTTCCCAAATGCATAATCTTACATTTATCTGTATTTAACATAATCTGCCATTTTCCTGCCAAGTTTCCAGTCTCTCCAAGTCCTTCTGGAGAGAAATTACATCCTGCTCTGATTCTACTACCTTACACAATTTAGTATCAGCAAAGATGGAGATTTTGCTCTCGGTCCCAACCTCAAGGTCATTAATAAATAAGTTAAAAAGCATGGGTCCCAGTACCAATCCCTGAGGTACTCCACTCACGACTTTAGCTCAACCAGAAAAAGTTCCATTTATGACAAACCTCTGTCTATCCTTCAACCAGTTTTCAATCCAGGTGCATATATTATTACTGAGTCCAATTTGCTTTATTTTGTACACCAACCTCGCGTGGAACTGCATCAGAAGCCTTTGCAAAATCTAAGTAGACCACATCAACTGCATTACCCTGGTCTAAATTCATACTTACCTCCTCAAAAAAACTAATAAGGTTAGTTTGGCAAGATCTATCCTTCATAAATCCATGCTGACTATTACTAATAATTTTGTTTCCCCTTAGGTATTCCTGAATATTATCCCGTACTAAACTTTTAAGCAGCTTCCCCACCATCAATTACAGGCTTCCTGGTCTGTAATTCCCCGGTTGTGATCTAGCTCCCTTTTTAAATATAGGCACTATGTCTGGTTTACGCCAGTCTTGTGGTACTGGGCCTGTGAGAATTGAGTTATTGAATATTAAAGCCATACTGGTTCCGGAGAGCAAATAAATCCAAAGACATTCAAATAAAAACGCTGAAAAATAGAAACAATTGTTAGAAAAATGTGGTAAGTACACTCACATATTCCGTGAGAGACTCAAGCGGTGTGGTTATCTAGAGCAGGGGTGCGCAAACTAGGCCCGCTCTCTTCCCCAAGTCATTTAAATTAAATGCCGGGGGACTGCACGAGGCCTCTGTAACTCACTTGCCTTGATTCAGCCGTGGCAAAGCAGCATCAAATGACATCGCGGGGTCACGTGATGTCACGTGACTCCGTTGCGTCATTTGACGCCAGCACAAAGGTAAGGGAGGGCACGAGCACTGGGTGAGAGCAGGCAGGGGGGTGCAGCACCAAAACTTTGCGCACCCTGATCTAGAGTGACCAGCTCGTGGGACCATCTGGGCACCCTCATCAATCATCCACAGGGACGAGAGGACTCTGCACTTTAAAAAGAGTCATAATTCAGACCCCTCTGGCCTTCTTTATATTGGGGTAAAAGATGTTTTACATAATCGGAGGGGTGGTAATAGGACCGTAGTACTTTCTCAAAGAGAATCATTTTGGATTCACCGTTTAAGCACTTTACGGCCAAAAGCACTTTGGGACCTATGCACTAAGCGTTTATAAAAAAGTCGCCGGGCCAGTTACACCGCTGTTTTTTTCAGTTTATTTATCACGGTATTCACAAAGACTTTATGAAGGCGACTAGAATAGGCCTCTTTCCTCAATCAAAACTTCCGAGGATCGGCGATGTGATATTCGCCTCTATCAAAAGGTCTCACCCGTGGATCTGCAGCGATCGAGCCCAGCTGCAGAGAGAGCTGCACAGAGAGCGCCGCCTCTCCCTGCGCATATCTCGCCAGCGATCGCAGGGTTTTAATAAAAAATGTATCACTAGTGTATGTGAGCAGGGGGTCTCCGGAGAAGAAACGCGTTGATTTGAGGTCCGAGGACCCCTTCTTCCCGAGATACAGGCCCCGTTATGGGGTGCCGGTATCTTATATGGATTTAAATGTCTTGCGTCAAGTGACTGTGGGAATAAAATGCATAGGAGATACTGGCACCCCATAACGGGACCTGTATCTCGGGAAGCAGGGGGTCCCCGGACTTCAAATCAAAAGGTTCTGCTCTGGAGACCCCCTACCCACGCACACTTGTATACTTTTTTTAAATTTAAACAGCTTCATTACCTTAGCGGTTAACTGCTAAGCTAAGGCAATGAAAGGGTTAAACCCCACTTGCATGTTTCTTGGGGGCAGAGGGGGTGGATGAAGGGGGTAGTAGTCCCAGGGTGGGTGTTTAGGCCTTACTGGAAGGTTGCGGGAGGAGTGGGAACCGCTATGGTAATGAAGGGGTTAACCAGTCCTGCTACCCCCCCCCCTCCCCCGTAGGCCTAAACACCCACCAAGGGTCAAATACCACCTTCACCCATCCCCGCTACCCACAATAAACATGGCACCAGTAGTTAACCCTTTCATTGCCTTAGCGGTTAGCCGCTAAGATAATGAAGTTGCCTGTAAATGCATTTTTATTGCATCGGCTTGATGTCGGGGGTCTCCAGTGCTGGTATTAATGCATATCAGATCCGGAGACCCCCGGCATCAATCTGAAGCAGGAAAAATGCCTCTCTCACCGCCTTCTCTGCAGGTTCTCCCCAGCTTCACACCAAACTTTTCCTGGCGTGAGGATTTGCGGAGAGATTCACCATTCCAGAGCCTCAATAAGCCTTCATAACCTAATCGAGACTACTAGAATTGCACGAATTTTAGAACCTGGTGATAAGAGCTGATCACCCTTCGACCGGTGATGTGTTTTGAACAAGAGAAACATTTGGCGATTAAGCCTTTTATCACCGAGTTATTAAGGCTTACTGAATACCAGTAGGCATTTTAGCCTTAAAGGCCTTCATAAGTCACTTATGAATGCTTAATGCATAGGCCCCTTTATGTTGATTTTGACATTAATACCTTTTTTGGTATAAATCAGTTATCTTTGACCTTGTCTCTCCACATGTTCCAAATTCATTATATTTCCTAAAGCGAGAACTTTCCTATATGGTGGGGGTTTAATATTTATTCTATTAATATATGTTAAGATATATATATATATATGTTAAAAATGGTTATTGAGGCAAAAAGTGACACTGTGTGCTCATTTGCATGTCATTACCCAGAATCCCTTGCTGCAGTGGAAGTGCTGTATGCTGGGTGATGATGGGGAAAGGCGGGGTTGCAGACCTGCCTAAGACATGCAGATGAGCATACAGTTGTATTTGCATATTTGCTTTCCTGTGGAGGGTTTTTGTCACTTTTTTTACTCACCATAACTTAACTCAGTATATATATATATATATCTCCATATATCTCCCTCATGACTAATTATCTATTATCTAATGACCTTTTAATTTCATTCCTAATCTGTATTGGGTTCAATGTTTAAACATTATTAAATGTAATATTCATTTGTAAGTTATTTTTATTTAAATTTGACATTTTATATTTTAATATTTGTAATATTTCATGACAGTGTAGTCTCAATTCCTCTTTTGATGTCAGTTTGCTAACTTGTTGCATGATTAGCAACTTTGGAAGTTTAAATTTGAAACTAAGGGGCCTATTAGAGCCATTTTTATTCAACTAGAGTGGTACTGTATATATTGAATTGGCTATTTGTACTGTTCAACTAGAACAGGGAGGGAGGAAAGTAATGCTGCAAATCACCCCCAGCGTAATAAAAGGAGAGAGGGTGACTTGGAAAATATCCAATTTATTCCATCATGTTTAAAAACGGAGGTACATTTTGAAACCTGATGGAATAAATTGGATATTTTTCAAGTAAGTCACCCTCTCTCCTTACAAAGTTGCTAATCATGCAACAAGATTTTTTGCGGCTCTGCACTCCGCGGATGGACCCTGCAAGTGACTGAAGATACATACAGAACCCATTCATTCAAAGGACTCTCAGCAAAGCAACACGTGAGTCCCCTTTTTGAGTTTTGACTCATTATACTGGGCTTAGTTTTTGGAACCACAAGAATTCTAGAGGAAAGCTTGAACGTCATTTACTGTGCCTGTCTGCTACATATTCTTATTTAGAAAGAGCCAAGTAGGCGTCACCCTCATTTGCTAACTAGCCCTTTTCAACTACATGTGGTTTAACGACACTTTGCACGGGTACACCCCTTTATAATATGAAAATGAATAAGGAAAAAATAAATAAGAAAAAGGGATCAAATACCATCCCTCTTCCTTTTCCTGTGTTTTATTACACCCTCTTCCTTTTCCTGTGTTTTATTACACCCTCTTCCTTTTCCTGTGTTTTATTACACCCTCTTGAGCCCCAGCTCCTTATTAAGGACTACTATATTTTGGTTCTGTTCAACTATGTGTAAATATTAATACTGTCTCTATTGTTTATGTAACCCATGTTCCCCCCCCCCCCCCCCTGGTCGCAGATTGGACCTCTAGGGTGTAGTGAGGGCGGATTACGTGTACTATGGTGGTGCATACCTGCTTGAAACAGGAGGGCCTGAGTCTCCCGCGTTGGTATTGGGGATAACAGGGACAGGCTTCTGGGTTATATGCCTCCATCTTTAGTGGTGGTGGTGCAGCGCCTCCATTCTCTGGCGAAACCTAGGGGATAGGTTGGAATCTTCCCAGAGAAAGCCCTGGTCCCAGGGCGAGAGATTCCAATCTCACACAGTCTTTATGTAAAACAGCAATGTCTTTATTGTCCTTAATATCGCACACAGCAGCAGCAGCAGTTCATGTGCAGCAGTGCTTCCAAATGTACAGGTATATTTCTCCACTCCTCTCCTCCAGGCTGTACCCTAGCAGGATAGGCTGTTTGGGGCTTCAATACCCCAACCCCCACTTCCAGGATGTACTCTCAGGGTGAGGGTAGATCTTTCCCCCCCTCACCCCCTCAGCAGGGTGAGGGGCATTGGTCCACAGCACTATAGTGCTATCAGCTCTACTAATGGTGCTGAGCGTCTCCTCTCCTGCCTCCTTCAAACTCCCAGACCATTTCTCTGTCTCTGCTCCAGCACTCTCTGCTCCCAGGACAGAACAGAACTGAACTACTCCAACAGACTAGACTTCACTCCTCAGCTCCCAGGACATAACTACTTGTCACTTACAGGAACAGCCCACTAAATTTAGGCAGCCCCACCCCTCATGATGTCACCAGGACCTCCCCTCTGTCTCAGGCCTGCAGACAGAGTCAGGGGCCTGCCTCTATCACTCAAGGCAGGGCTTGATGTGGGAGAAAAACCCATGATAACTACTGGCGGCCTGCCCTTAACAGGACTTACACCAGTAGGAGAAAAATATATAGCCCCCATTTCTTACCGGGGCTACACTTAGAAGCCCGGTTTTGAATTGTCTGTGTCTATTTGCTGCAATTGTGTATATGCGGGTTGTCACAGTGATTGTTCGTTATGTATTTTACGTCCTGTGTGCGTCGTGGTGTCATTGTCATCACTAACATCATGAATCTGCATACGTGGGCAGCTTGGGTGATAGTTTGTTGCACGCTGCGTCCCGTGCGCCGTGACATCATCAGCGTTGATGTGCGCCGTGACGTACATCTTTACAGGCACCGGCATCTTTACCGGCATTCCATCCACGGTTAACAAAATACCCCTGAGGAAGCTCATGGAGAGTGAAACGCATTGGGTGTAGCTGACATTGGAGTGAAACGCCTTGGATGTAGCTGACGTTGGAGTGAAACGCCTTGGATGTAGCTGACGTTGGAGTGAAACGCCTTGGATGTAGCTGACGTTGGAGTGTCCCTCAGGTGTATCTGCAGTATCTGGAAGAGCCGAGTCTCGGTTCCTCCATCCCCGGTTGGTGACATCATCCGCTGGAAATGGCGGTGACAGCGGGAGCATCGGTGGTTGATTCTTTCCATTGTTATTTTAAAAGGCCCAAAGCCTGCAGTAGAGTGTTCACATGGAAACCCCTGCCATTTCTTCTCACTTTCTCCATTCCACCAGGCAGCACAGAGCTGCTTTCCACACTGACTACAAAAAATCTTATCCGGAAAAAAAAAAAATGTTGTCTTCATTTTCTCATGTAGGGTTCTTTGAGAATAACTAATGTCACTAATTCACGTGTTTAGGAGGTTTGGGATGATCACAAAGAATCAGCTCCTAAGTGAGAGGGACTTAGCACCCGTATTAAACTAGGTTGCAGGCTTCTAATTTAGAAATAAAAATACACAGTTAAAAAAGAAATAAATCAACAAGCAGGTAAAAACTATAGCCCTAAAAACCCACGTCCTTCTGTACAGACACGAAGAAATCTAGACGCTAAACACGCAGAAGGGCTGCAGCTTTGGTGTGTAAAATAGAGCTGATTGACACCTTTGAAACAAATTAGACAAGTGTAAGTACTTTAAAACGATTGTTGAAACATTTCCTTGGCGAACAAATGTTTTGATTTTACTGTCTTTAGCTAAAGTCTGTCGGTACTTACAGCGACAGGTAAATTGCTCTATTTACTCTATTCTTTGTGTGCAAAGTAATTATGATGCCATAATTAGTCACACTGATCAACATTAGTTGCTTACATCCAGTGTTCCCAGAGAAAAGCAAAATATATATATTTTTCACAAGATAAAAATAAGTGAGACTGTTACTTTATGGCTGTAGGGTTGCCAGGTGTCCAGTATTGAACCGGACTGTCCTGTATTTCGACACTCTGTCCAGTAAAAATACTAGGGCAGGGGTGCGCAAACTGGGGGGCGCACCCCCCAGGGGGGACAGGACATTTTTCTGGATGGGGCGCAGGCTGTTGCAGAGGTCCCGCATTCTTCCCCCAGGCATTTAATTTAATGCCGGGGGATCGCGTGAGGCCTCTGCAACAAAAAAAACTTAGCGGGATTCAGACGCTGTGACGCATCTCCATGGCAGTGCGGTGTCAGATGACGTCGCGGGTCATGTGACGTGACGTCACTGGTGTCAAATGACGTCGCAGGTCACGTGACCTGACGTCACGTGACCCCGTGACGGGACTGGAAGGTAGGAGGGAGGGCGCAGCTCCGGCACAGGCCAGACAGGGGGGCGCAGCAGGAAAAGTTTGCTCTCCCCTGTACTAGGGAACGCAGTAGGTAGTACTGGACATGTATGTGTCCGGTATTACCTCTCTGGACATAGTGACCGGTTTGGGGGGCCGCAGGGGCTCCCTGAGCAGGGAGAGAGCAGGGCTGTTGCTAGGGGGCTGGGCAGCTTTCTCCATCCTGATTGGCTGCTGCTGGGTAATGCAACCAATCAGGAGGAGGTGTCAGGAGCCTGTGGGTGGGGCCAAGGAGAGGAGGAAACAGCATGGAGCGGAGAGATGTAAGAGGGCTGTGTGTGTGTCTCGAGCGCATCGCACCTTTCACCACTGTCCAGTATTTTTGGAGAAGCCACCTTGCAACCCTATTTACGGGGGGATTGGATCTTTCTAAGGAAGCTAATTGCACAGAGAAGATATTTTAAAATATGCTAAGTTGGACTGCCCAGTTAACAAAGAGGAAAACCCAATGCTTGCCCCAAAATAATAAGCTTGGAACTATATATGAGTAAAAAAAAAATGATTTGTTTAATTGGCATCCGAAAACATGACAAGACACGTTGCAATAAAAACAAATATCTACATCAAGTCACTTTTCCTCCAGCTCCTCCACATCACACTTTGTATTTGAAATGCAAATAATTCAACATTGATGCAAAGTATCTTAATGTATTGACGATAATCAGGGCGTACGTTGCTGCTTTTGATGTGGGGGTACACAGTTCCAATCACAGTGTCTGTTCTCCTTGTATGTGTCAGTATCTCCTTGAGCCTCAGGTATGAAAATTAGATTGTACGCTCTTTGGAACTGTGCCGGCAAAATTGTTCAATGCTGTGCACACAGCGAGCACTAAGATCATGAATATTATTATTGCCCTAAATGCTTTTTAAAACATTAAGTTAACCTCAAAATGTCCATTTGGGAGGGTTAAGAAGCCCCCCATGTATGAGTCAATGACTGTCTTACATCATCTAATATAAATATAAAATACACTTTTCTTCAAAACTTTTTTTCTAGCGACGTCTGCTTTAATTATACACACGCGCACACCTCGTGGGACAGAGGTTAGAGGTTAGAATAGAGCAGGATGTGGTATAATGCACGGGCCTAGACATAAAAATACACATTAACCCCTTCACTACTAGAGGGTCCAGTAACATTTATATGCAATTCCCGACTTACAAAGGGCAGTACGGAGAGATAGTAAGTGGGCTGCGGTGCTTGGGTCAAGAGGGCTTAGTACAGTAAGTGCGTAGAGTTTTCAAACATGTCTTAGGACACGAGTGGCCATCTCCAGTCTTCAAGGGCCACCAACAGGTCAGGTGTTAAGGATATCCCTGCTTCAGCACAGGTGTCTCAATCAATGGCTCTCATTGACTGAGCCGCCTGTGCTGAAGCAGGGCTATCTTTAACACCTGACCTGTCGGTGGCCCTGGAGGACTGGAGTGGCCCCTCCACTGTCTTAGGGTGTCATTGTCTTAAAGTCCCCCCAACTCCCCCCGGCAGCTGCAACACTGACTTTCCTTAATTAGCCTTTGAAAAATAACCAATTTGGTTAACTAGGAAATGCATTGTAGGGGTTAAATGCGTAACCTTTCTTCCGGGACATATCTTTGCTGAGCGGCTGGCCCACCTTGTCAGAACAATTGCCTCCTTCTAAATCCATCACTGAATCTCCCAGAGAGCAGGCAGAGGAGGTATAATCACAGATGACAGGCCCGGGCCCAGGATTTGAGCCACACTATTAGAATTACAGGGGGCGAAGTGTCATACCCTCTGCCTTTCATCATAAGAATACCAGCCTCTCAGAAGCCAGGGCAAGACGCTTTGCAAGGAAAGGTTGTCCGCACGCTAAAGACTCTTAACCCCCGTCAGACTCAAGTAAGAGTCTTCAGTCTACAAAAATCTCACCACGCCAATTAGTATATAGAAAAATGCACCGAAGATAATGAGATCGGGAGCAATAGTGTAACACAGCGGTGCGCAAACTGTGGGGCGCGACCCCCAGGGGGGGCGCGAGACTGCCGATGGGGGGGCGCGGGATTTACAGAGGCCCCGCGCGCTTCCCCAAGGCACTTAAATTAAGTGCCGGGGGAGCTGCAGCGTCTCTGTAAACCTAACTTACCGTGGCTCCGGCGGCTTCCTCCCTGCATCGCCATGGCAACGTGGCGTCAAAATGACGCCGCGAGGTCATGTGACGTCACGTTGCTATGGCAACGTGACGTCATTACGCCGGAGCGCGGGTAAGTCTGGGTTGGGGGGGGGAGGGGCGCGGGAGTGAGGGGACAGCCGGCAGGCGGGCGCAGGGAAAAAAAATTGCGCCCCCCTGGTGTAACACACGGGTGTGCAAATTTTTCCCCCTGCCCCTCCCCCCCTACCTTGTCTCCGGTGTCACGTGGCGTGGCGTTGCCATGGCATCGCCGAAGACAACATAAGTGAAGTTGCAGAGGCCTCACGCGATTCCCCCACCATCTCATTTATATGACTTGGGGAAGAGCGCAAGGCCTCTGCAACCACACCCTCCCCCCCCCCCGCCCGACCCCCATGAAAAATCGTGTGTCCCCCCCCTCAGTTTGAGACATCACTGGTGTAACATACCGTTGTATCTTTACATCACAATGTGTTTCCAAAACAGAAAACTGCTTTAAAATGTAACTGATTTATTTACTGGAGCAAACGCAGAGCAAAAAACGCACCAGATTAATGAAGAGAATCCCATTGAATTGAACTGGCATTTTCCCTTTGATAAAGCTGTTGCAATGGTTTTTGGCGACTTAGTAAATAGACCCCCAAACCGTGTTCCGGCTAATAAAGGCCCAAATTCACAGAGGTTCGTTAACTCAGGGCTCAAAATCCTTAACGGACGTTATTTCCCCTGAGGCCAACGCATATCCACACATAATTATATGCAAAAACAATGGCCGTTATATAGCTAATGAGCACAGTCCTCGGGCCATGTTAAGTTGGCGCTGCCTCGCGTTAGCTTCAAGTAACATGGTGTGAAGAATGTGGTTGGCGTTACTCCCATCCAGACCCTGAAATATCGGTTTGGCAGGAGGGAGTCTACGTTTTTGAAGAGGTACCAAATGACTTAGGTCGGTGGTTCCCAAATCCAGTCCTCAAGGAACCCTCACAGTGCATGTATTAAGGATACCTCTGCTTGAGCACAGGTGGTTCAGTCAAAAATGAATGGGCGACATGTGCTACTGAGAGGAGAGCCTTAAATCCTGGACTGTTAGTTTTCCATGAGTTGGGAACCACTGACTTAAGGTTAAGGCTGCATTATGTTAGTAAGAGGCCTCTGTAGATCTGGGCCAAAGTAAGTCATTTTTGGGAGTATCTTGGTGGAACTGCACATGTAAAGGTGTGTTTTTCCACTTGCTTACTCAGATAGTTGCTAGGGATGCTCCAAGCTTGTTCACCGTGGAACAAACAGCTGTGTTTAGGTACAGGTCGCCCAAAGACGACACAAACCCCATGCCGATGAGCAGCATGTCTGTACATTCTCCATCCCAGCAACAGCTGCAATGTAGCTCTAACAAAGCGTGAGCCTGTGGCCCACTGGAGCATAATATTGCTTTGAATACACTCATCTCACCGACAGCAACACCTGACTGGGTTCTCACGCAAACCCCACCACCTTTCAGAGCCTGTAACCCAATGGTGTGTATTACTGCTCTGCTCTTAGCATAAGCAAACTCAGATGTCATTGAGGGCCTTAAATACTCACAGTCAGGGGTGCTCAACTCAAGTCCTCAAGACCACCCCCAATAGGTCAGGTTTTCTGAGGGTGGAACGGTAGCTAACCCCTATCCTGCAATGCGTTGCAGGGCCTGTGAGTTTGTAAAAAAAAAAAATCCCAAATATCCTGAAATCTGCGTCTACACGGCAAACGTTTGTACATTGAGAGCCAATTCTTCACGAGTCTGTTTCTTGCTGTTACTGTTACAACTTTGTCCTTTTCTGCACATATTTGATTCCCAGCTGATGGGGAATTGAGCAGAATTCACAGCATGTAGCTGTTGTCACGAGCTCCAACCTGATGTTAAAAAAAAACAAGGCAGGCGTCTGTAGAAAGATAATTAGAGGGTCGTTTATTGTCTGTGCCTTCTACATTGTTACTGCATTGGGGATATCCCAGAAACAGCATAATTTATAGCTACTTTATACTATTTCTGTCTAATAAGGAAGCCTCAGAGAATGCCCGTATGTTGGGAAAGGGGTGGGAATGTTATATAGTGTGTGTGTATGTATATCTTTATACAGTGCGGCAGCATTTTACAAAAGAGACCATACAATACAGGGAAGTATAATACAATAATTGCAGCAAACACAATGAGACAATAGGAAAGAAATTGCCGGTCCCCCAGAGGTTTCAATCTACCGCAGGAGTGGCCAACTCCAGTCCTTAAGGGACACCAACAGTTCAGGTTTTAAGGATAGCCCTGCTTCAGCACAGGTGGCTCAATCAGTGGCTCAGACATTGACTGACCCACCTGTGCTGAAGCAGGTCTATCCCTAATACCTTTCCTGTTGGTGGCCCTTGAGGACTGGACTTGGCCACTCCTGATCCAAGTGGTATGTTGGGAGACTTACAGAGGCAGCGGGTGGGTGAGGGAGTCCAGTAGGTGACCATGCTTGGCCACAATGGTTTATAGGAGCAACTATGCATGGGAACGGCATGCAAAATTGCACAGTGCAGTGTGTGCGAGGGGACTCTTCCCGTCCCCATTGCAAAAACCTGGGAGGCGGTGCGGCAGCAGCAGCACTGAAGGGAGCCTACCCAAGGGGTCCCAACACAGAAGTTGGGCCTGGCTTCCGTGATCACCGCCAGGGTGGGCTCCCTCCGCCACTGCACCCGCTCCACAGGGGGGGGCCTGGGTGAAAGCACTGGGTTTCAGTAAGCACGGGGCCC
This sequence comes from Ascaphus truei, assembly GCA_036426205.1. NCBI lineage: Eukaryota > Metazoa > Chordata > Amphibia > Anura > Ascaphidae > Ascaphus > Ascaphus truei. The sequence continues at coordinate 197,632 of WSYH01000034.1, read as the reverse complement.
GGTGCAGTCGCACCGATGTCACTGTCATCAAGCCACCCTTGGCCCAGCAACCAAGAGTCCTGGCTATTGAAATGCTTCATTTAAAAAGGTGTGTTTTTCCTTCCGTTTGCCTGGGGTGTGTATTATTATTATTATTATTATTATTAATATTATTATTATTATTATTATTATTATTATTATTATTATTATTATTATACTGTTTTACATTTGGCCATTGTAAAAAAATAAATAAAAATCTCCATTGTTTTAATATTGTCTTCTGAATAACCTAAATATAATATTTCTGTAGGGAAACGAAACTCTGTATCTTGACACTGAGGGTGGCATCGTTTCTACTCTGAAACATTTTTTCTCGCACCTTTTTGAAGGGGCATTCGTCCATATTTGTGCAGCCCCATCGTAAGCTTTCTTCCTCACCTGGGAGGGAAACCAGTAATCTGAGCACCAAAGAAGCAGAGGATTCTGGGAGAAGCACAACCACAGCTTTGTCTCCCTTACAAGGTTTTCCATGGAAAGCAGAAGAAGTGCTCGAATTTACAAATACAATTCTGAGTCCGCCACTTGTAATAATTTATAACGAACCTAGCAATGTCCTTAGTCCATGTCCAATGCTACCTCACCGCTGCTCTATAACAAGAGTGCAATGATCTGCCACCGTGCAGATTCTCCGAGTGCCGATTAGAACCTCACCAGGTTTCCTCAATTTTCCTATATACATCGAAGATATAAGGCTCAAGCTGGTATGTTTTGTTCTAGAATAGGATACTACTCCCCTCTCCCCCTTTTTTTCTCTCTTATTTCTCTACGTAAAGCATGTGACAATGTATAATGCTATATTCTTACCTAAGCTGGTAATCGTTTGGTGCTTCTGTTATAAATCTGTAAAAATCCAAATTGTGTGCCTAACGAAATGGCCGCCTTCTAACTTTGTGCTGCAGTCTGGGAAATGCTGCAGCTGATATGTAACATTATATTGCTGCGTGTAACATGTTATTGTTACAGCTTTCAAAGTACTAGACGGTTTGCTGTTGGAACACAGCAACAGATCTATTTGTGATACTTTGTTGCCAAAGGGCAGAGCAAAAACAGGCGTGTGAGACAACCTGTTTCAAAAGAGGAAGTGGATATGACTTTCTAAATGGTTGCTGTAGCAACCAAAGGATGATAAGTACATGAACAAAATCATTAAAAATAGCATTAGGCGTTAAAAAAAAAAAAAACACAGACAGTATTATCTAATACTAGGGCTCATTTATTTAAAAAAACATTGGATTTTCACATTTTGCTGCTTTAATGTGTATTGTTACAGATCACAACTAATAAAGGTGATATCTCCAGAGCCCTCAACAGGCCAGATTTTAAGGATATCCCTGCTTCAGCACAGGTAGTTCAATCAAAATGACTGAGCCACTTGTGCTGAAGCAGGGATATCCTGAGAACCTGAGAGCCTGTTGGGGGCTCTTGAGGACAGACTTTGACCACGCCTGTGATATAGTTACACACCCTCTTTGTTACGATCTACTCCCTTCTTCTTGTCACTCTACGCTTCCGCTTTTCACACTGCGCCCTCTTTGTAGTTCTCTGAGCTTTGACTTTACTCATCTGGAAGGGGCTTCATAGCAGACTCTCAAAGAAGCAGTCTGCACTGATTGCCATTTTTTTTTTTCCAATTTGATTTTTGAAACTTTAATGAATTAATGAACTCTTCTTGCCCTTTCCAAGGCTGTTTTTAGTTTTCAAATAGGATGCCTAGTCCAGGCCGTGCAAGCGTGGGGGATATGAAGCTGAAAATGAAGCTCTCCACAGAGCCCATTGCTGTCCAAAGGTTACCATGGTAACCACAGAAGCTAGTGCTTAAAAAAAAAGTTTCAAATATAAAACATTTTGGTTTAATTTAAAAAAAAAAAAGAAAAGAGCAGTACATGTTCAAGGCACAATATACTAACAGGAGTTATACTGCTTTAATCTGAACCGTGTGGCTGAGAAAATGATCTACAGTATTAAAGAGCAAACTAGACTCTGCATCTTGTGACAGTAATGTATGAAGCTGTGCTGTATGCATTTCCTCTGCTTGTAAGTGATATGCGATTAATTATATGGAGCAATGAGGGTGAATGTGATAATATGCTAACATAATGGACTGTCAGGAGATGTATTTAATTGTTATTGACGGTTTCATTTAGAGGTCGGGGCTGGAGTTACTGTACTCCGCTCCGCTTTGGAACAATGTGTGGCAAATGGAATGAAGATTGTAAGCTCCTCGGGCCAGGCACCTATTGTCAGTTTGTCTTCAGATACTGCAGGGATGTGCCTGGCTTTTGCCTCATTATACCAAATGAAAATGCTGTATAAGGGTGTTATTCTAAGGCACGGTTGGCCAAGTCTAGTCCTCAAGAGCTACCAACTGGTCAGACTTTCCTGCTTCAGCACAGGTGGCTCAGAAGACATCTGTGCTGAAGCAGGGATATGTGAAAACCTGACCTGTTGGTAGCTCTTGAGGGCTGGAGTTGGCTACCCCTGTTCTAAAGCATATATTCCCTGAGGATTGACTAACCGCTTCTCTGCGTGCTGTGTTTTGTTATTCCTATTATTATTAGGCTGGCCACTTAATAAGCCATCGCTGTTATCTTGCTGTACTTCTTCCAGCAGTTGGTTAGTGTGCAGGCACACGGGGTTATCAGTGCACCCTAAGGCTACGGCCCCCCTGCCAGGCTGGCGGCGTGTGCAGCCGAGTTCCCCCGTCTGCAGTGAGCTGCAGGGGGAAAGACAGGGGGGGCGGGACGGGGGCGCGGCCATGACGTCACCCGGCAGGTTCGCCCTTATTGGCTGAACCGCCGGGGGCGTGGCCTGGCGCTCCATCGCCTCTGCTAATCACAGTTTTCCTGTCTGCAGGAAAAACGCACTGCACAGCGGCCGCCCGTCGCAGCGGGCCCGGCCCCATTGAGGGACGGCTCTTGTCCCCGCAGCACCCACCATAGCGAGCGCTGCAGTAGCCAGCGGGGACCAAGCCTTAGCATTAGGAGAGCTACCAGCTTAATGCCTACAGCTGAATTTGTTTTTATTGACAGTGTTTAAAAATAGAAAGAAATCCTGTGCTTGTGTACAAAGAAGCCAATATTTTTTAAAATGGCAAGAACTACAATCCTAATGATTAACATGAATGTGAAACTTGTAAAAGGGTTTCTTTAGGTATATTTGACTAGTGTTGGACCACACCCTACCAGAGGCAGATCAGCTGGTCTCTCTGAAATGTAAGGGGAGTGAAGTTGCAGGGTAGTAATTGTGCAATAACAGCAACACCAGTGGAAGCTCCTTTGACATTGATAGAGCTCCTGGAAAAGGGATCTTACGTAGTTATAACTACTGAAGTTGATTGTAACATCCCTTCTCGTCAAGCATCAATTGTTCCAGTTAATAGGAGTGTACAATGTTTTGAATACACCTTCACTCCTCCGTTGCCAATTAAGAGATTGTCAACTACCATACATATGCAGGTACCAGCAATCACAGTAATCCTGCCACATATGACTGCATTTTTGGCACACTTAAAAAATATGAAAATAACAATTGGATCCACCCATGATATGATACACACACTCCTCCAAAGGGTTCAAAGTGCATTATAGGCATACCCCGGTTTAAGGACACTCACTTTAAGTACACTCGCGAGTAAGGACATATCGCCCAATAGGCAAACGGCAGCTCACGCATGCGCCTGTCAGCACGTCCTGAACAGCAGTACCGGCTCCCTACCTGCACCGAAGCTGTGCGCAAGCGGGGAGACTACAGTTATGCACGTATATGACGATTGTAGTACAGTACATGCATCGATAAGTGGAAAAAAGTTAGTGCTTCCCTTTAAGTACATTTTCACTTTACATACATGCTCCGGTCCCATTGCGTACGTTAATGTGGGGTATGCCTGTAGTTACATACATGCTGCGGTCCCATTGCGTACGTTAACGCGGGGTATGCCTGTACTTTGTCTAGACCTCCACCCAGGGGATTTTCCACAGTGGATAACTACCCTTGGCCAGACACTGAGATCTTTTTGGCCAATGACAGGGAATTTATTGTCAAATATTGGGACCGGCTTACAAACTGTTGGGAAAGATATTTTTGGTGGACTAGGAAGTGTTTTTAGGATCCTAGTCTATCTGACCAATATTGTTTCTCATTTTAGGGACCATAAAGCTTGTTATTTTCATTCGCTTTTCTTCCAAAGGTCACAAGAAGACAAGACTAATTATTATACTGTTTCTTTAATCAGTGCAGAATTTGTAAATGAATTTACTTTACACTGATACTAATATATGTTTCATAAGCACACAGGTATTGTATTGCCTGCTTACAAATTCATGGTATCACTGCTTCCATGTTCTGTTTCGTGGACACAGAGGTGAACGAGACTTCGCAGATTATGCAGCTTCCACGAGCGTATCAAGCTTCCGTGAGAACATACTCGGAACAGCTTGTATTACCAAATCGAAAAGCCACCGAGACGGCAACCAGTCTTGGATTTGATGCAAGACTTGATTTATAAGGAAAGCCTTACTCATGGAGGACCGTTTTCAATGTTAACGCCTAGAGGGACATTGCTACCAAGCAGCCTCCAGGTGTTATGCAGCCTCCAGAAGGCTATGCTCAATTTTACTGACCAACCGTATTTTAAATGTTTGGACACTGCTCGTAAAATATGCCAAATGACTATGAATACATATGAAGAAGGGGACATTAGTATTGTCAGCCACGGGTCTTTTAATTGTACAACCTTACTAGCGTGTTCTGCGGGTCAACATGAATGTTGTTTTGGAGCTAGCTGTAATAATAGTGTTAAGTTTGTATGAACCATACCACACACCTGGTGTTCAATTGGGTGATGTTTATAGATTAAGACCTTCACGTGCGCCTGTTAATTGTGCCCATATAGACAAATGTACTTGTTTTTGGAGATCCACCATTGCTTTTTATGACTCCACGATCTCCCTTACCAGAAAATATTGAATACGTTCCTCCGGTTATTATTCCTTTGGAGAAACAGGTCACAAACAATGAAACTCACCTATGATAACAGTGAGGACAGGATTTTATTTTTCTATACATACAAAATCATGCCATATGTGTAGGAGAGGGTGTAACGGGCCTAGGTATATACAGCAAAAATACCTACATATACAGACATATATACAGATATCATTTTTATTACAGCGATGTGTAACTCGGGATATATTTTTGCTTATAATACACTATAAGTTGATTTTGTCATTTTATGGTACACAATGTTTTGTCTTTGATCAGCATGTAAGGATTGAGAGATCTACCGGACTGCATGAAGGATTTATTTTAGGTTAGTAAGAGGAAGTTGCTTAGGGAACAGAAACTAGAAAAGCATGGGTTTATTTGCTGGAATGAGGCAAAGGAGTTGATGCTATGTAGAAATAATTCCTATCTTGCAGAATTTAGCATATTCTGCTTCACTACAGTAATGTGACGTATACAGACAAAATATAAGCTTTGCTTTCTGACATGACAGGAGAGCAGAGAGAGAGACAACGAGACTGATATTAGCATACTACTTTGGTGGCATGTCTGAGCACGCATACTTGTAATTGTACTCTGCTTTATGTAATTGATTATTATGGATTATCTTTTATCGTTATTATTGTTGTATATGTAGCGCTGTTTCCCACCCCCTATGGGAGATGTGGTGGCTACTGTGTGTGGTGCTTTACCTGCGGCTCACACGAGGCCAGAACCTCCGCTGCAGGGAGCCTGGGATGTACCTGGATTGTCTGGTGACAGCGCCTCCACCTGTGAGGGATCCTGACAGCGCCGGATAACCCCTTCACAGGATCCAATGTAATAAGTACACACAGTGTATATGATAACCGGTTACTGAACATGCAAATAACAGTGCGCGGAATCCTGCTGTGTCCCTGACACTATTGAGGCTAAATGGGACAGTGTCCCTATCTAAGGGCCTGTCCCTGTAGCAGCCACAAAATTACAGGAGAGTCGGGGCCTAGCTGGGGCCTATAAGGGGGTCTCTAGCCTAGTGCAGGGACCACAGACACCCAACACCTACACCCTTACCCTTCTGTGTCCTAGCTCCGACTGAAGCGCGCCAAATCTATCCAGTTGGTGGCAGGAGAATCTGGCTACGCAATTGGCATAGCTAGCCACCTGACTAGCAGACCCTGGGGCTGCTGGGGATTGAAGTTCCCCCTGCGGAGCCTATCTGTAATGGCTGCTGCTCACGCTTGCTACTGCGCATGAGCGAGGGGAACCAAGATAGGCACCGGACCTGGGAACGCTCTGCGCAAGCGCAATGTGTCTCCTGCGCCGGCTCCAGTCCCAACATGGCGGCCCTCGCTAGCCGGGTGCACCATGGAGTCTCCGGAGCACCGGAGCGCTCCCTGCCTACTACCCCCACCTCCCCTAATCGCCGGGTCCGCCACTGACTCCGGCGGCGCCCGGCACGCATCGCAGTCCCCCCCACCCTGCCGCAGCGGAGGTAAGGGGGAGCCCAAAGGGGGACCTGGCTATATATACAATAAATCATGCACTTTGCTTTATACTACTCTCGTACTTCCCTTTTTATTGTACTTACGATATCCTTTGATAAGGATGTAAGGCCATTTCTACAGATGCAACACCGTGATAAGATGCCTTTTATTCAGTGTAAGAGCATAATCTTGTCATGAGCCGTTTTTCTGAGAGAAAAGGTGTGACCCCATTACAATTGCATGCTGGGAGCTGGAAAACCCTTTAATGCTAAGGGGTGCTGCTGTCAGGCAAGTATGTATGTATGTATATATGTATGTATGTATGTATGTATGTATGTATGTATGTATGTATGTATGTATGTATGTATGTATATATGTATGTATATATGTATGTATGTATGTATGTATATATGTATGTATGTATGTATGTATATATGTATGTATGTATATATGTATGTATGTATGTATCTTCACAGCAGTAATACACGTGACTTAATAATTTAACACATAATGGGAATAAGCGCTTGAGACATGAGTAACATTAGGAGTTCCTGTCTCGAAGAGGTTACAATCTAATTTGTCAGGATATGCTATCAAGGTAATAGGTATCAAGGTAACACCAGACGATCACTGAAGGGTCTTCTGTTTCCTGTACAGACTAAGACTGCGTCCATACTTAGAGCGACAGTGCGCGTGGCACGAACAAAAGGGTGTGTCTCTATGAGGCAGGCCATAGTGTGCGACTGCCGAGCAAACAAAATTATTTGATTTTGTCGCGCGACGGCCGGGTCACGTGAGTGGTTTAGCCAATGAGGTCCAACCAGCTCCGTGATGTCACGGCCACGGCTACCCCATCCCATCTCCCCCTAGGCCACAAATAGCCTCTGCGGCAGGCGCACGTGACAAAGCGCTCCACCGCGCGCGCTTAGTATAGCCTAAGCTGCTGAAAGCAAATAATTGTTTTTGCATTGTTGTGTTTGCTGTTTTGGGAACAAATACACAATAAAAGAAAAACCTCTGCTTTTTCCTGATTATGTCAAAAGCAGTCTGTTCAGATACAAGTCTCACTGCTTCACACGTGCTCTTTTGTCATATAATGTTCTTGTCCTCTCTCCCATATTGTACTGCGCTGTGGCATATGTTAGTGCCACATAAATAAAAGATAACATCTGAGGAACATCTGGAATATTCAACAAATGATATGATACAGATTGTTAATAGCTATAACAAGCCCCCTACATCTTAACCCTTTCCTGCCAGAGGGGCCTGCATTGCAAAGCAGGTAAGGGGGTAATCATTGCTAGTGCGATCACCAATTTAGCATTAGACTCGAGTCAGGAGGGACACCCACGCATTTTTACTTTCGGAAAAATGTAAACACTGAAGCGAGAGACACCCCGATTTCAGAAAGAAAGAGCATTACCATACGTGTATTTTATAGCCCTATCAAGCTAAGGCCTCGGATATTATGGGCGCTTAGGTGCTGCTGCTCGCTCTCGCTTGCTGACGCTCACGCTACCAGGAGCTTTTTGCTGTCCTGACAGAGGAGACAGCAAGCGCGCTTGGGAGGCGGGTATCAATGTGTGTGTTTGTCACTTGGTAGCTGTCAGTGTGTGTGTGTCACTTTGAAGTGGTCTGTGTGTTTGTGTGTCACTGGGGAACGTGTGTGTGTGTGTGTGTGTGTGTGTGTGTGTGTGTGTGTGTGTGTGTGTGTGTGTGTGTATATTATATAATATTTTAAAAATTAAAAAAAAAGACATGTTCTGAGAATAAATTATTTATTAACATTGTGCAACTTTGATAAATATATACACGCACGCACGCACGCACGCACGCACACATGCATACACATGCACACACACATACACACATTATATATACACATATACATACACACACACACACATTATATACACACAAACACACACACAATAATCTACTGTAACTGCTCAGCCATCTGTATACACACACACACACACACACACACACCTCAGTGCTGCCTTCTGTCTGGTCGCGACAATGGCGACTCTGTAGGGAACCGGCTGCAGCCCCATTGGATGGGAGCGGTCACGTGACCGCTCCTCAGCTTCCCCGAGCGGCAAATTTCAGTTTGCCGCTCTCGGAAGAATTTCTCCTCCTCAGCGCGCATCAGCGCGCATGCGGAGGGAGAAACTATAGCCGCGCTGATAACAGATGCAGGGGCTTTCTGCATCTGTTCAGCGCGGCTCAGCCCGCCTCAGCGACGCTGAGTGCACTATGTCCTGGGCCTAATACATGAAGTATTGCGAGCTGACTGTAGAAGGAGCACAGCACCGCTTTGCACTTGCGGATAAAGACATCTTCACAACCTACCCAGATGGCACTTTTACCAGAGCAAATTCATGTGAGCCACTACAACAGGGGTAGCCAACTCCAGTCCTCGAGGGCCACTGACAGGTCAGGTTTTCAAGATACCCCTGCTTCAGCACAAATGGCACCTGTGCTGAAGCAGGGATATCCTTTACACCTGACCTGTTGGTAGCCCTTGAAGACTGGAGTTGGCCACTCCTGCACTACAGGAATAGGGCTGCCTGGCATGACATTACCCACAATGCTTTACACTGATGCTATGGAACTGAAACGCTGGAAGTTAGCTGAGAGATCTGAATTGGGCATGCCACAGGTTATGAGCACTGACTGCAACAAACATACAGTCGCCCCCTCCACGGGCAGAGACACCTGCAAACCTCCTAGGCTAGTTACGGGGCAGACTGCTTTCTAATAAGAGCAGCAGCACCAGGGAGCCTGACAATAATTCAGCAGTCCCACCTACTAGCGTTTGTGTTACACATTTCTTTCTGGTTTCCTAGAGAGGAAACGTCCACCCCTAATTAATATGCTGAGAAGCCACTTCCCAGGGCAGGAATAGAGTTCCCCATCATTCAGGTTACGGACACTAAAATCCTCTCCAGCACGACGATGGCAGCTTTATGAGGTATCGAATAAGGGCTGCAGGGCCCTAAATGATGCTTAAAATGGGAGAACATTTACTAGGGATGAGAGTGACGCATCCCAACATCCTTAAACAAATGCACCAAGCTACCCTTTTACTTCCTTAGGTGCCCTCTATGTCACCTTTTGACATTCATAAAGTGCCAGCAGTCAATGTGATGCTCAGCACTTTGCTGTTAGGACCTGCATACTGGTCGTGCCGTGACGTGGCTGCATACTGGTCATGCTGTGATGTGGCTGCATACTGGTCATGCTGTGACGTGGCTGCATACTGGTCATGCCGTGACGTGGCTGCATACTGGTCATGCCGTGACGTGGCTGCATACTGGACAGCTCGTGCCCGTGTCGCATACTTGAACCATGCGCTGACTTGGGCTGCATACTGGACATGCCGTGCCGTGGCTGCATACTGGCTGTGCCGTTGCCGTGGCTGCATACTGGCCATGCCGTGCCGTGGCTGCATACTGGTCATGATGCCGTGCCGTGGCTGCATACTGGTCATGCCGTGACGTGGCTGCATACTGACATCCGTGACGTGGCTGCATACTGGTCGTATGGGCCGTGGTCGCGTGGCTGTAGGCCGGCGTGCTGCATAATCGCCGTGCCGTGGCTGCATACTGACATGCCGTGCCGTGGCTGCTACTCGGACATGCCGTGACGTGGCTGCATACTGGACATGCCCGTGCCGTGCTGCATACTGACATGCCTCCGTGGCTGCATCTGGTCATGCCGTGCCCGTGGCTGCATACTGGTCATGCCGTGACGTGGCTGCATACTGGACGTGCCGTGACGTTGCTGCATACTGGTCGTGCCGTGCCGTGGCTGCATACTGGTCATGTCCTTGCCGTGGCTGCATACTGTCATGCCGTGCGTGGCTGCATACTGGTCATGCCGTGCCGTGGCTGCATACTGGTCATGCCGTGACGTGGCTGCATACTGGACATCCGTGACGTGGCTGCATACTGGTCATGCCGTGCCGTGCTGCATACTGGTCATGCCGTGACGTGCTGCATACGGTCTGCCGTGACTTGCATACTGGTACATGCCGTGCCGTGGCTGCATCCTGGACATGGCCTTTCCGTGGCTGCATACTGGTCATGCCGTGCCGTGGCTGCATACTGGTCATGCCGTGCCGTGGCTGCATACTTGGTGACATGCCTGACGTGGCTGCATACTGGTACTTGCCGTGCCGTGTGGCTGCATACTGGTCGTGCCTTGACTTGGCTGCAACTGGACATGCCGTGCAGCTGCATACTGTCATCCGTCCGTGCTCATGCTGGTCATGCCGTGACGTTGTCTGCATCCTGGACATGCCTTACTTGCTGCATACTTCGTAATGCCGGTGCCGTGGCTGCATACTGGTCTGGCCTTGACGTGGCTGCATACTGGACATGCCGTGCCGTGCCGTGCATACTGGACTGCCGTGACTGCGCATACTGGACACCTACGTGGCTGATATGGACATGCCTGCCGTGGCTGCATACTGGTCTGCCGTGACGTGGCTGCATACTGTCATGCCGTGACGTGGCTGCATACTGGTCATAGGCTCGTGACGTGCTGCATACTGGTCATGCCGTGACGTTGGCTGCATACTACATGGCCGTGACGGCTGCATACTGGTCATGCGCCGTGACGGGCTGCATACTGGTCATGCCGTTACGTGGCTGCTACTGGCATGCCGTGACGTTGCTTCATACTGGTCATGCCGTGACGTTGCTGCATACTGGACATGCCGTGCCGTGGCTGCTTACTGGACATGCCGTGCCGTGGCTGCTTACTGGACATGCCGTGCCGTGGCTGCTTACTGGACATGCCGTGCCGTGGCTGCTTACTGGACATGCCGTGCCGTGGCTGCTTACTGGACATGCCGTGCCGTGCGTCATACTGGACTGCTTGCCGTGGCTGCATACTGGTCATGTCCGTGACGTGGCCTGCATACTGGTCATCCGTGACGTGGCTGCATACTGGTCATGCCGTGACAGTGCTGCATACTGGTCATGCCGTGACGTGCTGCATCTGGCATGGCCCGTGACGCTGCATATGTCGCGTGCAGTGACTGTGGGCTGCCGTGACGTGCTGCATACTGGTCATGCCGTGACTGGCTGCATACTGGTCATGGCCGTGACGTGGCTGCATACTGTCATGCCGGACGTGGCTGCATACTGGTCATCGCCGTGACGTGGCTGCATACTACATTCGTATGGCTGCTACTGGTCATGCCGTGACGTGGCTGCATGACTGGTTCATGCCGTGACGTGGCTGCATACTGGTCAGCCGTGACTGTCTGCATACTTGACATGCCGTGACGTGGCTGCATACTTGACATGCCGTGACTTGGCTGCAATACTGGACCTGTCCATGAATGGCTGCATACTGGACATGCCGTGACCGTGCTTAAACTGGTCATGCCGTGACGTGGCTGCATACTGGACATGCCGTGCCGTGGCTGCATACTGGACATGCCGTGCCGTGGCTGCATACTGGACATGCCGTGCCGTGGCTGCATACTGGTCATGCCGTGCCGTGGCTGCATACTGGTCATGCCGTGACGTGGCTGCATACTGGTCATGCCGTGACGTGGCTGCATACTGGTCGTTCCGTGCCGTGGCGGATACTGGTCGTGCCGTGACGTGGGTGCATACTGGATCATGCCGTGCCGTGGCTGCTACTGGAAATGCCGTGCCGTGGCTGAAATACTGGACATGCCGTGACTGGCTGCATACTTGACATTGCCGTGCCGTGGCTTGCATACTGACATGCCGTGCGTGGCTGCATACTGGTGCATGCCGTGCCGTGGCTGCATCTGGTCATGCCGTGACTTGGCTGCATACTGGACGTGCCTGTTGACTGGCTGCATACTGGTCGTGCCGTGCCGTGGGCTGCATACTGGTCTGCCGTGCCGTGGCTGCATACTGGTCATGCCGTGCCTTGGCTGCATACTGGTCCTGCCGTGCCGTGGCTGTCATACTGGTCATGGCCGTGACGGGCTGCATACGGACATGCCGTGACGTGGCTGCATACTGGTCATGCCGTGCCGCGGTGCTGCATACTGTTCATGCCGTGACTGGCTGCATACTGGTCTGCGTACGTGCTGCTACTGGACTGCCGGCCTGTGTGCATACTGGACATGCTGCCGTCCGTGGCTGCATACTGGTCATGCCGTGCCGTGGCTGCATACTGGTCATCGTGACGTGGCTGCATACTGGACATGCCGTGACGTGGCTGCATACTGGTCGTGCCGTGCCGTGGCTGCATACTGGTCGTGCAGACGTGCTGCATCCTGGACAGGCCGTGCGTGGCTGCATACTGGTCATGCCGTGCCGTGCTGCATACTGGTCATGCCGTGACGTGGCTGCATACTGGACATGCCTACGTGGCTGCATACTGGTCGTGCCGTGCCGTGGCTGCATACTGGTCGTGCCTTGACGTGGCTGCAACTGGACATGCCGTCCGTGGCTGCATACTGGCATGCCTTGACGTGGCTGCTATACTGGACATGCCTGCCGTGGCTGCATACTGGACATGCCGTGCCGTGGCTGCATACTGGTCATGCCGTGACGTGGCTGCATACTGGTCCTCGTGACTGGCTGCTAACTGGTCATGCCGTGCTGGCTGCATACTGGCAGGCCGTGACGTGGTCTGCATACTGGACATGCCGTACGTGGCTGCATACTGGTCATGGCCGTGACAGGCTTCATACTGGTATGCCGTGCGTGGCTGCATACTGGTCATGCCGTGACGTGGCTGCATACTGTCATGCCGTGACTTGGCTGCATACTGGACATGCCGTGCCGTGGCTGATACTGACATGCCGTGACGTGGTCTGCATACTGGCATGCCGTGCCGTGGCTATATGGACATCGTGCCGTGCTGCATACTGGACATGCCGTTGCCGTGGCTGCTACTGACTGGAATGCCGTGCCGTGGCTGCATACTGGACATGCCGTGCCTGGCTGCATACTGGTCATGCCGTGACGTGGCTGCATACTGGTCATGCCGTGACGTGGCTGCATACTGCTGGTACAGGCTGCATACTGGTCATGCCGTGACTTGGCTGCACTGGCATCGTGACGTGGCTGCATACTGGTCTGCCGTGCAGTGGCTGCATACTGGTCATGCCTATGACGTGGCTGCATACTGGTCATGCCGTGACTGGGCTGCATAACTGGTCTGCCGTGACGTGGCTGCATACTGGTCATGCGTGACGTGGCTGCATACTGGTCATGCCGTACGTGGCTGCATACTGACATGCCGTAATGTCGCATACTGGTCATGCCGTGACGTGGCTGCATACTGGTCATGCCGTGACGTGGCTGCATACTGGTCATGCCGTGACGTGGCTGCATACTTGACATGCGTGACGTGGCTGCATACTGACATGCCGTGACTTGGCTCATACTGGACATGCCATGAATGGCTGCATACTGGACATGCCGTGACGTGGCTGCAAACTGTCATGCCTGGACGTGGCTGCATACGGTCTGCGTGACGTGGCTGCATACTGGTCATGCCGTGACGTGGCTGCATACTGTGCATGCTGTGAGTGGCTGCATACTGGTCGTGCCGTGCCGTGGCTGCATACTGGTCATGCCGTGACGTGGCTGCATACTGGTCATGCCGTGACGTGGCTGCATACTTGACATGCCGTGAAGTGGCTGCATACTGGACATGCCGTGAAGTGGCTGCATACTGGACATGCCGTGACGTGGCTGCATACTGGTCATGCCGTGACGTGGCTGCATACTGGTCATGCCGTGACGTGGCTGCATACTGGTCATGCTGTGATGTGGCTGCATACTGGTCATGCTGTGACGTGGATGCATACTGGACATGCCTTGAAGTGGCTGCAGGCTTATAACGCTTTGGCAAATACTGACATTGAAGTATTTAACTATGTATTTTGTCACATTGGATGTAGCATGGGGTATCTTTGGTTGTATACATTTGGCCACACTCAGTAGCACTCCTTTTGACACAAATATATATATGATGTGTTGGGTTCTGGTGTTAGAGCTTGCTTGAATTGTACTGTATGCTCAGCACCTTGCTACATTGACACAATGTAACACACACACACACACACACACACACACACACACACACACACACACAATCTGTGTGCCCAGTCATGTTTAGAGCAGTGAAACCCGATACATAATTGTATACAGTATATTGGTACCCAAGGCAATGTATTGCTGACCTCTCCAGCAGTGAAGTAGTTTAAGCACCTGCTGTTCGAAACCAATGCATCATGGGAGCTTGCATAATTGTTGCAACCCTTGCCACTCTTTCTGTACATCTGTGATGGCACCAGTAAAAGACACTTACAGACCAAACAAATATGTGTGTCAACTAGGGTCGCATGCGCCTGCTACTGTCACCAAGTATTGAATAAAGCAAAGATCTCTTTTTTTCTTCTTCTTTAAATGTATGTTTATTACCGATCACTGATATCAACACTAACAAAAGAGCTTCAAAAAAGTAAGAGTTTAGGCTTTTCAGAGCAGTGGCAGAACTATTATTGGGGTAGCATGTGCGGGGCTGGCTGACTTCAGTCCTCAAGGGCCACCAACTGGTCGGGTTTTGAGGATATCCCTGCTTCAGCACAGGTGGCTCAATGGCTGAGCCACTGATTGAGCCATCTGTGCTAAAGCCGGGATATCCGTAAAACCTGACCTGTTGGTGGCCCTTGAGGACTGAAGTAGGCCACTCCCCGCACTACGCCCCTGCTACCATAGGGGCCCACTGCACTGCCTGGCCTCATGGTGGTCCAAATGGTGCGCCGTGCTAAGAATTCTGGGGCAGAACTATTTGGTGTCAAGTACAAAAAAGTTGCTCCCCAGAATTCTTAGCACCTACATGTGGCGGAAAGTCACGCGCGGGGGGGGGGGGGGCTTATTTTCTTGCACCAGAGCCCCTGCTTTCAATAGTTCTGCCCCTGTTTCAGGACAAGAGTGCCCTCCCTGTTTATGAGTATATGTTACTCAGAGGCGCAGCATCCATATAAGCAAAACATGCCCAGCCTCACAGTTTCAGCCGCATATAACAGTGTATAAGTATGTGAGTCTGTGTGTGTCTTTATACGTCTGTGACTATTTCTATTATTGTACATATGGTGGTGTGTTTGTTTAGACTTCTGACACCTGGGTCTTCAGGTCTCTCAGCTACAAAACTGGGGAAGCAACACTGCACCATATTTATCAAAGAAGAAATCCAACTGGTGTCAATGTGAATGTTTTTCCTTCATGTATTTGATGCCATTTTTGTTACTCTTACATCTTGTAGCCGTGAGATTCTCGGATAAATATCCACCCCCCCTTCCCCCCCATGTATATTAGGAACTTTGTATAAATTTGTTAGTGTGAGTGAATTTGTGCAGTGGTTAAAGAGCATCAAGTGTTGACATTATAGGTCAGCAGATGTCACAGTTTCAATTTGGGCTAATAAAATATGTGCCCTGATAGACTCTCCAGTTATCACTACATTGCATTTGAATCCTCCTGTATTTTAATTTGCTTAAAGGAAAAAGCACTGTGTACATCACTTGCTCTGTATATATAATATATACACTGGGATTATTCTGCATCTCAAACACACCATTATTCACATTGGCACCCCTCGCGGTTCAAAAGCCATCCACATTATAACGCTACTCTGGCATTGAAGAGGAAGAATTCTGGCTGTAATGAAACTCACGATATTGAATAATCCTCAACAAACTAGGTGGATTTAATTAACATGTTTAATTTTGCCATCTGTCCTCCCCAACTAATTATGGTTGCAAAGACTTCATTTTTCACAATCATATCAGTCAGAGGCATGTTTGTCTATTACTGTGATGTGCTAAACGAGCAGTGCTTGCTTGTAGGAAATAAATTCAACCCTAATGAACTTTGTTGAATTGTAGAATGTTACTACACTTCTATATACACTTAAAGCATCTGCTACTGTATTTAAGGGCTTCTTCTATATCTGTCGAAGCGTCTGACTGGGACATTTTCAGCCAAAATTTCCCATTGACTTAATTAAGGAATTTTAATTAAGAACAGCCAGATTGTCCGCTTTGGTGGATATGGAATAAGACCCTTAGTGTGAAAGAAGAGGCTGAGAGATGAACAGATATGACGTCATGATAAAAATCCAGACAGTGAAACCCCCCATACAACTAATTTACGGGACTCTCTGGCAAGGGACAGGTTGCTTTTTTTTTTTAAATTAGGGAGCTAATTGGCAAATGAGAACAATATAGAACTGGTATATCTGGTTTCATTCTTGAGGACTGGTTACGCATAACATTAGCACCCACCCCTCAACCCAGCAAAAGAAGAACTTTGGTTATCAGCAGACCCAAGATTGCAGCATCCTACTGTTTACATCACTCATACCCTGAAGCTCCCACATGGTCTACTGGGAAGTCTTCTTGGCAGTAAGATACTGGTACAGTAGGTTTCAGAAAAAGATATGCCAATGTCACAAGGCTGTGTGTATGTGTGTTGTGTGTGTCTGAAGAAGAGATGTGTGAATTACCCAAACCTCATATACGTCTATGAATAACCCACACACTGGAGCAGTACAAAGGATCACAGCCTACCGCAAATGTACAATTCTCCAGGCACATGTCTAGAAATTGAAATTGCTCACAGGCTGTAATCACAAACCTCTGTCAGAGAATTAGGCGTTTTATGTATGTAAAACATGGACATCAATATAAACATACAAATTCCAATCAACATTTTGTCTGGGATATACAGGGCAATCTAAATATAATATATACTGTATATAGAGAGGGATGAATAGAGCGAGAGAGAGGGGGAGGTTAATACTCACACACACTCTGTTTACAAATAAGTATTATAATATATATATTTTTTTTAAGGTAACTACATGTTCAGTACAATATAATGGATGTGAAATGCAATACAATGATATAACACAGGGGTGGCCAACTGCAGTCTTAGGGTTGTCATTGTATTGTGTTTCACATCCATTTATTTCTTCAGCACAGGTGGCTCAATCAGTGGCTCAGTCATAGTGACTGAGCCACTGATTGAGCCACCTTTGCTGAAGCAGGGATATCCCTAATACCTTGCCTGTTGGTGGCCTTTGGGGACAGGCGTTGGTCACCCCTGATCTCCCTAGTGCCACTGTAAAGATGGCATAAAAAAAGACTTGCAAATAAAATGTTAAAGCCAAACATTACTTCCAGACGAGCAATGCGTTGCAGGCCCATCAGGCAGCAAAAGGGCTTCATATTTCTTCCCAGTCAGGCTTTGGTCAGGATGCATGGAGTAAATTCCCTCATCCTCAGATAACAAACACTGCACATGCAAACAAGTTTCCTGAGAGCACAGGACAGCCAGGCAAATCAGGCATTACCAAAGCAGCTTCAACCCTTACCACTTCCTTAACACAGAGGGGAAATAAAAGTGTAGCACAAACTGTCCTCAAAGCACATCCAGGAACAAGCAAGTGATGTTTTCTTTACATAGCGTCTTTTGAACATTAACTGTCGGTTAAAGTGCCAACCTTGTGTTATAGAACATGCTCCGATGCTCTTCTGGATGCAGTCATGCTAATGTATGACTAATTATAAGATCACACATTCTTCCTCAACGGTTGTGTTCTGATAACACAAATTGCATGAGCTGCAAGGATTGCAACTCCACAAATGCAATAGTCCTCCTATCTGGGCATTCCTCATGGAATAATGAACATGACTTCATTACATGTTTCTTGTGTGATAACCAACTGCAAGTGTGGAATAACATTACCCAAAGCCAAATGGCACATTGCTCAAAAGCTTTTCTAGAATAGTCCATTAAAAAATGATAAGCCTGAGACACACGGGATTAAGCGAAGACTTGAGTATGTACTATTCAGTCCCAATATCAGTGTTACATTTACATTACATTTCTTCAGGACTTCATAAAAGTGAAGGCTATTTGGAAATTGTCTTTCTCTGTAGAGCATATCCAATTGTTTTCATTTTCTTGTTTTTTTTTACCCCAACAGTGTCAACTTTGCACTACACATATATGTATCCATTATACATTAATAAATAACTAACATTTATTTTGTGGTAAATTGTGAAACTTTTTGACAGACACTTAAAAAAAACCTATGAGGCTTTGAAAGTGCTGGACACTATGATTTAATCTCTGAAGAACGCTAATGTTGGTCTTCTAGGAGGTATCCCAAATGTACAATGAATCTGCTCTTCTAAAGGAACAATATGGCTACTACAACTTTGAACTACAAGTTTTATGTTCAAACACAGACGTCGACATCCTACTCATTTGGTTTGATCTCAGGCCAGATCAATTTTGGCCAGCCTTAAACACAACTACACAATTACACAATTCCAAAGCAAACCAACTCCTTCAGACCCCAATTGGATAGCAAGAGCCAACTATGCAAGATCAGTTTAACTCCCTGTGCTTCAGGTTCTAATTAAATTGTAAGCTCTTGGGGTCAGGAATTACTTGTACCTGTATTATTGCTTACAGTACAATGGAAGTGTCATCTAAAAATTGTATAGATTGCAACACTCGTGCTCCCACGGGTTAAACTTGTGCCTGATCTCCCTTGCATCTGCTGTGCTGGAGCCCTCCAATGCTACAAAGGGTGTCCCGCAACAGAGATCTCCAAAGACAAAGGAAAGAAAGACACAGAGCACCCCGGAGATCAGTATTAAAATATATTCAAGTAAAAAAGACAAAGTATATGTACACTTACAATTGTGGTAACATGGATGAATAAAAAGTGACGATCGACATGAGGTCCTGGCTACAGGTAAGTAAGTATCCATTGCAAGGTCCACACGCTGGGGCAAATATCCTTGCTGGAACTGTCGACATGTTGGTACACAGCAATAATATTTTCTCCAGCACACAGAGCCCTGCAGTGGACACTTACCTGTATCCAGGACCTCAAGGCGATCGTCGCTTTTTATTCATCCATGTTACCCCAATTGTAAGTGTGGCTATACAGTACTTTGTCTTTTGTACTTGAATATATTTGAATACTGATCTCCGGTGCGCGCTCTCTCTCTTTCTTTCCTTAGTGTCATATAACATGATACGTTTCAATATGTTATTAAACATATTATTATTACTGTTGAAACAGAAGCACAGACCATTTTTAGAAATGCTACAGATACAAACCAATAAAGTATCAATGTTTCCATATGATTTCAATGTTCCTAGATGTTCTACTTACAAAAGTGTAGCAGAAGCTTGTGGGAGTTTAGGTATCCCTGCTTACCTCAACACAGAACAGGGGAGATGGGATGAGAGATTCTGCAAAGAACCATGTACAATACTTGTTGATCTAAAGATCTGTGTTTGAAGCGCTGTATGCTGGACGATAATGGGGAAAGACAGGGTTGCAGACCTGTCTAAGACATGCAAATGAACATACAGTAATATTTACAGTTGCTTTATGCTTCCCTGTTAAATACTTTTGGGAGAATGAAACTGTGCTCTGTCCATGGTCCTGAGTTTGTTAAAGCAGTTGCTGTATAAGCAAAACAGAACCTTAAATACGGAGGCACATGGCTATGGGGTGATTATTTAGGCAGGAGGGATCAAGTGTACACCACCCCAAAAACTGAGCAGGTTTCATACTACAATGCTTGAGTAAATGTACACACTCCCTGGTTGACAATATTATATATACTTAGATTGCAAGCTCTCTGGAGCAGGGATTCCTTATCCTATCACGTGCATTTATGTTTGATGCACTTATTGTATTATAATTTCCTCGATTCTAATGGCTTTTATGTAATGCTGTGCTGTATACATTATTGATGCTATATATATTTATGTGTATATTTATATATATATATAATTTCATACCTGAGACCCAATAATGCCTTTGCCGAGCCATCAATATTAGTGTTTTCTATACCCCCTAACCTACAGTGATAGCCAAGGGGACATTTTCTCCTAAACAGAGGGGGCTAGTAACTTGATTCTTAGTGGGTTTACAGACTGCTAGATGTGTCTTATGGTGTTTGGTATAAGTAATTTGCTCTAGAAGGGGATGCACAATAATTTAGTTCTCCTGTTAGAAGATTATTGGTTTTGTTTCTAGTCTTGGTTTAAAATGGCTTCATATGCCCCCAAAAACCTTCTCATTGTGTGATATTATCATCTCTGTATGCATGCAGCTCCAGGGCACCAAATCAAAACAAACTTGATAACCTGGCATACAATAGCTGTGGATTCTTCAAGCTTCAGTTCAGTCTAAATTGCCTAAAAATAGCCTTTGTATTGCAAAGAGAAAGAAAACCCCCCAAACATTTTGAATGGAAATGAACTGTGGATGCAGAGGCTGTGTTTAAAATGTTCTGTTTGAAAGCAAATGCCAAATGGCCACAGTTTGACAAATGTATTCCTCCCAAACATGACATTTCTATCTCTGTGAACACAACTGAAGTTGGGCACAAGTATGTTACCTTTGTTACATGGTGTTGTAGGAGCTGTCAGTTTGTGGGTTCGCGTCGCTATTTCTATACGTGTTTTGTATTCTAATTGGCTGTTGTAAGTGGTGTAAAGAGCATGGCGTGGAATCACTGGCAGATTGGTGATTGAGTATGGACAACATACATGTATTTGTATTTATTTTTTTTGCATTCAGTAATATGTTAGGATTGTCAAGAAACTATGCCCCCCCCCCCCCCCCCCCCCCCAAAAAAAAACAGACATTCTGTCAGCTAAGGAGCCTATTAACCCTTCTCGTGCTGGCAAGGCAATTGGGTAATAAGCCACCAGCACTGTTACACCCAGCTGACAAAATACATGCTACAGCAGCCATTCATGTAGGGTTGTACACCAATAACATACACTGTGAGATTCTTGATTTTGCTGAAGAAGAAGAGGCATTGGGAACATGTGAAATATGAATTCACCCCCTTTAAATCAGGTCTTTTTGTTAAGCTCCTTAGCTCTTTCCTTGTCTCACTGTCTCCATCACCTTATAAGGAGACTGAGTATTACAACGCGTTGCAGGCACATCTGGCTGGAAGGGGTTAATCCACCCTACAATAAGTTTTAAATATCAGGAGGTTGGGTTGGCAGCAAATAAAAACAAGAGGGGATTTCTGGAAGCAAGTCAGACCCTTGTAGTCTGTATTTTTTTTACCATTCTGTCCATATTCACTATACAATCCCAAACGGCTGAGAAACACTGGTTTTTACTTATAGCTTGTGAGTAAAGAGATGTACCTATGTAACAATGCATGAAAAGACCACCTACAAAGACAAGTACGGCAAGAAAACTTCAGGTCCCTGGCCATGTACCAGCTCTCCCTTTGTCCCTTGTACTCTTGTATTGGAACAAAGACCATGCTCTAATGGTACTAATACCTAAAGGCTGGGGTGTAGACACAACGATACCCACAAACTAATCCCCTAACACTGTGTACAAAGGACATATACACAGGCTCTCAGCTCCCACAGCTCTCTCAAACTGGGGAAGGTCCTCCTTCCAGATCTCAAATTAGAAAGCAGTGGGGAGGGACAGGGAAAAAATGCTTTGAGATGGAAAGCACAGAATAGGAGACAGGGGGGTAAAAGGGTTGTGGGGTCTTGTTAAGATCACTTACGGGTCCCGTCGAATCTAGTGGCTATAGTATCCAAGAAAGTGTTCTGTGGGGCCAGGAGCCCTTTCATGACAGGCATCTTCCCAGCAGCTAACCCATGCACGCCTGGGTGGAGAGTGTATGGGAGAGGTGGAGGAGCAGGTAGGGTTGGGGTGAGGTGTGGAGGTAGTCAGCCCCCACAGCCTGATTCTTGCTGGTGAAGAGACCTCCACTTCCCAGGCATAGCTCTTCCTTGACCATGCAATTGATAGCAACTGCCCACAAAGGGCTGGGTGAGGGGAGTGGGCTGACAAAAGTTGAGTCCAACTTGGTCAAGCCAGGGTGCTGCCGAAGCAAGCCACAGGTCTAAGGTTGGGTGCTGCTGCTGCACTGGCTGTTGCTATTTCTTCCATCTTCTGGTGCTGCTGATACTGGCTCTGGTTGGAAATGCTTCCCTTCCCTAGTGTGCTCTCATTCTCTCCTTTTCTTGCTCTCTGGCAGATGTAAGATCACGTGGGTTCCCAGGGAGGAGAAGAGAGGAGGAGGAGGAGGAGGAGGAGGCATTGGAGAGGCAGCTCCCAGGTAACAGCCTGTCTGAGACCAGGATGGATGGGCAGGGCTCAGGGATGCACTTAACTAACGTGTGCTGCTGGGTTTGGAAGCAGTACAATACAATAAATATATATTGGGAAAAGATTGTAAATATAATGTGTATATATATATAGATATATAGATATATATATATATATCTATATCTATATCTATATATATATAGATATATAGATATATATATATATATATATATATATATCTATATATCTATATATATATATATATATATATACACACACACACACACATACACAGATACATATATACATACATACATACATACATGTGTATAGTTATATACACACACACACATACATACATACATACTGTGCATACATGTGCATATTTATATATACACACAAGTTTTTCATTTGATAAATCTGGGGCAATTCTTTTGCACATACTTTACCCCAGTTTTGCAGTTGGGAGACTTTTTATTTTTGTAAATAACCCCCTATACAGTATGTACAGTATATACAGTATGTACCGTATGTACAGTATGTGTTCTAATGCCAGAAATGAAGAGGCAAGGGCATTTAAAAGCTCACTTGTGTCTTACAACAGTCACGGAAAATAAAAACCAGGAATACCATCTAGCATTTTCAGCACTATGTGTATGTGTGTGTGTGTGTGTGTGCGTGTGTGTGCGTGTGTGTGTGTGTGTATATATATATACGATTTAAAAACATTATATATATATATGTGTGTATATATACAGTATATTCAATATTTGAAGAAGAAGAAACACTAGTTCTGAACTTGCTATCTTGTTGTTCTATTTTCTAACATCACACTTCACAATATTTGATATGAACATATGTATACATATATGATTTATTAGTAGTGATATGTAAAGGCACTATCTATATTGTGATTTAAAGATAATTATTCACTGGAGTACATTGCCAATGTATTGTTACCATGCTTCATTAAAACATAACCCTGTTATATGGTTTTGTTTCAGGTTGTGATTCTTTTTATTAGATCCGAATGACAGTTCTCTAGACGAGAGGTCTGATGGCACACGAGTCTCTTCTTCATCTGTACTACTGTATGTACTATATTCCTCAGGTGTACTATGCACCATGTTTAGTTAATGTAGTTGTTTTATACAGTACACACATAATGTGTTTTGTTATACAGCACATATCATACACATATAAAGTTACATCTGTACGTTGTACACAAGTCTCACACGTTTCTTCTTCAGATGTAACTGTTGAATACAATGTTTTAACTAAAATAAAACATGCAAACTTCATTTGGCAGATTTCATATGCTGGCTACAAGTGCGGGATTAACCATTTACTTCCAGAGATGCATGCAAAGCAATAACGGCTTCTCTGGCAGCTAAAACGAAGAAGAAAAAATGATCACTAAATTTGAATGATACGAGTTACATTTTATGAATAGGTATTTTTAATTGTGCAAATATGTAGAAGGTGACACTGTAACGTGCAGTATATCCTCCCTGTCAGGGCACCCATTCTGGCCTTGCCCATCACATCCCTGTTAACCGCCTGTCACAATACCAATTAAGCTGAGAATGGAATAAAGGCTCTTTTAGGCTCTCCCTTTCGCTGAAGAAAAGCTTTAGAAAGAATGACATTTGGAGGTTGGGACAGGCGTACGGGAATTAGAGAGACTCGCAATAATTATTTCTATTAAATTGACAGATAATTGTTATATTTCTTGTTGTGGAGCCCTTGTGTTAAGTTCTTAGCAGCCAGAGATGTGAAGGGTGGAAATGTTGGAAAAAAACCCCAGCTAATTTCATCATTGTGGTACTTTTACCACCTCCCTTCCCTACTCCTTCTCCAGCACTTTGCCTGGGTTTGAACTCTCAGTTACATAAGTCAGGTCAAATCTATTCCCCAACAAAGCATTCTCTCCACTGTCACACCTGCTAAAGCACACACAATTGTTTGAAAGTCCCCTCTAATAGACACAAAAGGGGCTGGTGGATTTGATTCACCAGTCTTCACTGAACCGGCAAAGAGTTATCCTAACCAAACAGATAACTGGAAATCAATAAGCAGACATAAAGAGAGCTCATTTTTAAAGAGACCTTTATGGTTTCAGGATTTAATACAGTATAACCCGGCTTTAAAAATGATGTACTGCTGCAGGAAGCCATTAAGGGGTTACCGGGGGCATGTGCTAGAAACAAGATTATACCCTACAAGCGGCCCAGCTGCAATATCTGACTGTGCAGAGAACAGAAGGTTGTTCCAGATGAAAATGCACACTTAACCCCTTCACTGCCAGAAGGGCCTGCCGAGCAGAGCAACAAAGGCGGATCTAGGTTTAGCGAGGCCTTCGACAAAAATGCAAAGTCAATCCTACTGACAGTCACAAACAGACTCCTAACTCATTTAACTCATTTAGTCCCTTTACTAATCGTTCAGTCTGCGGATAGAGGGGTCCCTAGCGGTTTCCAGCACTGTAGAGCTAACCAGAGGCCCAGGGAACAGTGCATGCTTCATCTATTCTTCCACGTGAAGCTGACCTGGAAGAGACAGGAGATGTGCGCGACACCGCCCCTGATCTGCTGCAGAGGACCACCAATGGGTCAAGTAGTGGTCCAAGGTGATATGCTACAGCAGGGGAGCGCAATCCTTTTCCCCTGCGCCCCCTGCCGGCTGTCCCCTTCTCTGCGCGCCCCCTCCCCCTTACCTCGGCTCCGGCGTTCTGGGTGTCATGACGTCATGTTGACATGCCAGCGTGGCCCCGCTGTGTCATTTGACGCCGTGTTGCTATGGCAACGCATCTCCAGAAGCCGTCTGAGCCAAGGTAAGTGCAGTTTACAGAGGCCTTCACCGCTTCCTCAGCATTTAATTTAAGTGCCTTTGGGAAGTGCGCAGGGCCTCTGTAAACCCCACACCCCCTGCAGACAAACTCGTGCCCCCCAGTTTGTGCACCCCAGTGCTACAGCATTCCTGTTTGGGTGCACATGGACTGTGGGCCTAGGCTTGGAATGCTTCCAGAGGTCAACTCTACCTGATCTGAGTAAGGGAGAGGAATTACACTGTTCCCCAGGGCCCCTGCAGAAGTGAGGCACTAGGTGGCTGCCTATCTCTTGAGCCGTCTTTGCAGAGCAATGCATTGCAGGCAGCAAGGAGGTTAAGTATATTGGAAATTATACAGTTAAGTATATTACATATATACTGTATATCAGCTTGAAGAACAAGTGGGAATTTTCAAACACAATGGACCATATGCACCACATTAAAGTTGTACAAAAAGGGATTACCCCAAGTAAGGAATACGATCTGCAACTCAGTTTCGGATTGATAGATTATGTCCACACCTCAGCCATTTAAATGCATTAATGAGACAAAATGTTGAAGAAGCGTACATTGATATTATGAGGAACAATTACAAGAATGCCACATTGACCAGGAGATTACATAAAGGCACAAGCACAATAAAGATAAGCAAGGGTGTGCAACCGGGAGCCCGTGTCATCAAAGCTTCTCACAGCGTCACTAGAAGAATTGTTCATGAATTGGGAAGAAAGAATTAACAGTGAATACTTGAGCCACTTATGATTTGCAGATGACCTTGTCATTTTTGACACAAGTCTACCAGATCTCCAGCAGCAAATCAGGGTACTTGCCAAAGGAAGTAAGAAAGTGGGACTCCATATGAATATCAGCGAGACCAAAGTGATGTTCAACAAATTTGTCAACTCTACAAAGATTGAAACATATGGAATAGGACTAGAAGAAGTTGAAAACTGTCAACCTTGGCAAATATCCATGGATGGGAAACTTTCGAATAAAATCAATAGGAGAATGAAGATCGGATGTGGCGTATTTGGAAGAAATAAGACTATCTTTCATAGGAGACTTGCACTTTTCCTCAACATGAAAGTGTTCGACCAGTGTATTCAGCCAGTGCTCATGTATCGATATACAACTTGGACCCAAACTGCAAAGATCATTCCGAAGCTTCAGACAGCTCAAAGAATTATGAAGAGACGTGTGGTGAGTATTACCCAAAGAGGCAGGAAAAATAATGCATGGGTTCAAAAGCAAAGTAAAGTTTGTGGACATCATAACAAGAGTGAAGAAAGTAAAATAGCTGTGTTGCTGGACATATCGCAAGAGGGAATTACAGTACCATCTGAATTCCAAGAGGTGTCAAAAGACCAAAATGACAATCAAAAGTAAGATTGGAGCTGGGGAGGGGGGGGGGGGCTGCATGCACGTAATCTGAGAAAAGGTGGCATTCTGAGAAAGCTTCATGCAGGAGGGGGATGGCATGACTGGTAAAACCAGACCACACTGACCTGCACTCTTGAAAATGATCACAGGTAACACCAGAATACCCCAGCCAGCCATGCCAAACAAATCCAAGAAGGCTCCCTTTCGGGAAGCTGCACAATTCTTTAAAAAAAATACATCTGGCGACAGAACATTGTGGCTCCCCACATGGGACTCTGATGGGGACTCCGCCTCTGAAGGTAAGTCTTCTCCCCCTCTCTCAAGAAGGGGCATGGTGGGCTATATCAAATTAAAACAGCACTTCAAGCTGAGTCCCAGCAACTCTATGAATATCTCAAAGGGGTTATTAACTCCACACCAGACCACATCACAGCTGAGGATGAGCGCATACAGCACACAGGATGAGCGCTGACAGCACACACACACAGGCTGCTCAATCTAAAGATATTGTTGATTTACAAACACAAATCAGCTCAATCCTGGGAAATTTTGAAGATGTTGAAAAGAGATCCAGGTGTAATAATATAAGAATCAGAAATGTGTTTGAGGAAGTAAGTAATAATATACTAGACTCCTACCTCTTGCATTTTCACATCCCTGGTCCCTACTTTGACAGAAGAACAACTCCAAACTGACAGATCCTACTGGACCCCAAAGCCTACAAATCTGATGGCTGACAAACCCCAGGACATTATTGTCCGAATTCATTATTTTCGAACCTAAGAACAAATCCTCAGAACCTCTAGATCCTGAAACCAAATAGACTTTGAGAGATCCAGCTTAGAACTGTTCCTAGATATGGCTGAAGCCACACTAGCCAAAAGATTGGAATTCCACCCTATCACAAAGGGAAAACCAGATCAAATATAGGTGGTGGTTTCCCAGTAAACTACTGCTTTCTAACAATATCACATTCCATGTTATTGTTTCACCCAAAGAAGGCCTATCTACTGTATATTGGAAATACTGGACCTGAAACCACCTACCTCAGAAGTATCAGCCCAAGAGTCTGGGGTCTCAGACCAGCTTGGTCCATGGCTACTGAGACCAAGCATCGGAGATAGACAATAACTTAAGCTTTCACAGTGGTCCGCTTTTATTAAACGTTCCTGACCTGGCCTACTGCTTCTCTCCTGGACTCATTGGTTTCCATGCTGGTCATGGGACTCCCTGTAGCTCTCTGTCATGATCCCTCTAGCCACCTAGGTTCTAGGAGATGCTACCCCCGAAGGAGATGTGCCCACTTCTACTTTTCTCGCTAACAGTTTCTCTTCCCCACCAAGGACTCTCTCCTAGGCAGGCTCAACTCCTGGACTCAAACAGGATCACTAGGACTCAAACAAGATTCTCGTTCAAGAAGTTTGACCTGAACTGGACTCAAAATATTCCATCAACTCTGGACTAACTCCAGACCAATACCATCAAGCTAGTGGGTCACCAAGGTTTGATTCCAGAGAGTCTACTATGATTATGCAGGAGATTCTGGGGGATAAGATCACCCAGTTCACATTGTTCCCCCTCCCACATTGCACCCTTAACAATTATTATGTTCAGGTTTATACTGTTGTATATTCTACTTTTGAATTTTAATGTATGTTTGACCTTCTCTGACATATCCCGGGGCTGCTTTGCTCCCCCCCCCCCCCCCCCCTCTGATTGCAGGATTCTCATATGCAACAGAGCTATCATTTAGAAGGCCCTACAATATTTGGGGCTCGAACCCTTAAAAAAAAACGTTCTCCCATTAGGTTACTCCTTCCTCCCTCATAGCCCCCATCCTAGTTTGCTTAGTTAAACTCACAGTGTTAGCTTAACCCACATTGTGTTTCCCCCCTACTCCCTACCAACTGGGTCCCATCCAATTAAACTGATTTTCATACTCTAAGTATAAAGTTAACCACTATATGACTGCAGATGGCTTTAAATATAATCTCGCAAAATACAAAAGGGCTAAACACCCAACAAAAGGGGAGTATAGCCCTTCAAGAACTCAAAAGACTGAGGGGAGACTTGGTTCTTCTTCAGGAATCCGACCTGTGACACCAGGACCAACATCTCCTTTTTAGCAAACTATACCCCCAAATTTATTCGGGTTCATCACCAAACAAAAAGAACGGAGTGGCCCTTCTCATTCATAAAGACCTGAACTTCACTTTGCAAACCATCAAAAAATATCATTTTGGTAGAGACCTTACAGTAGTGGGCACTCTGACTTCCTCTCAAATTATGTTTGCCTATGTCTACGCCCCAAACGAAAATGAAAGACAATTTTTCCAAATTTTGGTTAAAAAAAAAATTGAGTGTCCAAAAAGGGATATTAATCCTGGGAGGCGATCTCAATTCTGTCTTTGATCCATCTGTGGACACCCAATTCGCAAGCAGTTCTCCAAGTAAATTCATCCAAGAGAACTGGCCAAAAGCTAGGGATTGGTTGATTCCTGGAGGCTACTTAAACCACCAGCAAAATATTTTTCTTTTTACTCTCACCCCCACAATAGCTACTCCAGAATTGATTATGTCTTTATAGATTATCGTTTATGTGGGTGTAGGTACCTCACTGGAGCAGATATTTTGCCCTTGGCATTGGTCAGATCACTGTGATCTTTTATTCATTATAACACTTCCATATAAAGAAAAAAAACTAGCCGATGGATGTGAAATGAATATTTTTTGGCAAACTCTAATACAGTGACAGAAATCTCGGAGGAATAATGCAATATTTTGGTCATCGATTTCCCCCTGGGTTTACCCCACTCTACCTTCCGGGAAGGCCATAAGGCAAACTGATAGTTTTGTCCTCCTGGAAAAGAAGAGAAAAAAACAAATTGAAAATCTGACCCATAGACTACACCAACTAAAGATGGTCGATGAAAGCATCCCAACAAAACAAATGTATAACCAAACCACGCACACAAGAGGTGAACTGAACCAATTTTTAGTCTCTAGAGCTGAGCATGCGCTGGACAAAACAAAAGTTTTACGGCAAAAGCAATAAAGCGGAAAAAAGTTGGTAAATAAATTAAAAGTTAAACAGTACTCATCTAGAATTTACAGTATCCATTCCCAAAAAGGTACTAATATCTATGATCCTGAGCATATTGTATTTGTTCCGAGATCCGAGACTTCTATGCATCCCCCTACAATTTATCAGAAGGGCTGGTGGATGCCTCAGGTCTCAGTTGTCTGCGGATATCGATTCTTTCCCAGCCAAATGTAATCTCAAAACACTTAACCTGAAGATGTCACACCTTTGTAAACTCAGATGATGTCCCTGGAGACATCCAATGCAGTTAAATCTCTTAAGGGGGCTCCAGATCCAGATGGATTTGACAAACGTTATATAAAAAATGTGGTATACTGTACTGTAGTTCTCATTCCCCAGTTTACCATAGTATTTCATAACCTAGCAGGCAAAGACACCCCCGCCCCCCCCCCCCCATTCAATGTTGCAAGCATCAATAGTAGTAATCCCCAAGGAAGGTAAAGATCCCCATAACTGCTTCAACTATAGACCAATATCTTTACTGAACACAGATATCAAATTAAATGCCAAAATTATTGCAAATAGACTCAACCCCATCTTACCTAAAATTATCCATCTGGACCAGGTGGGTTTTAGAAAAGGGAGACAAGCCTTGGATAACACTAGACACATTATCAATCTCAACACATACCTGTAGCTCAACACTCGAAGTCCCCAGGCTTCCTATTAGCCTTGGATGCTGAAAAGGCCTTCGACCGTCTTAACTGGCGGTTTATGTTTACCACACTAAAGTCCATGGAATTCAGCACAAAAATTATAAAAAGTATCTAGTTTCTTTATAGCTCTCCCCCATCGACAGTGATGACCAATGCCATCAATTCTTCCCCATTTCTGATATATAAGTGAATTTGCCAAGCCTACCCTCTATCCCCTCTTCTCTTTGTCATATCTATCGAGCCGCTGGCATGTTTAATCAGGAATTATCACAACATCTCAGGAATCCAGGTTACTTACCAGGAATTTAAAATCGCTCTTCTTGCAGATGATGTAATACTGTCTCTTACAAAACCCTTCATCTCTTTCTGTAATCTACAGTATTTGAAACTCTAGATTCTTTTGGTAAACTTTCAGGATACAAATTCAACAATACAAAGTCGGTTGCTCTAAACCGAAATTTACCTAGCCATACAGTTAAACTTATCCAAATTAATTTCAATTTTAAATGGGACCCGCCAAAAATGTAATTTTTAGGTACGCCTCTCACAAAAGACTATATTATGCTCTACATATCTAATTATGCCCACTCTATAAGCAGATCCATAAAGATCTGTCTAGCTGGAACCCTATTGAATATCCTGGTTTGGTAGGATCACATCAATTAAAATGAATATCGTCCCGAGGATTCTTTATTTTTTCCACACACATCCGATTAAGGTCCCAGATCAGGAATAACTTCAACAAAGCAGAATTATCCATTTAATTTGGCATAACAGAAAAACAAGAGTCAACAGATGTATTTTATATTGCCCCAAATCAGAAGGTGGTCTAGCTCTTCCAGAACTAAAAAGACACCACAAATCAGCCCAGTTGGGACAACTAATTAGCTGGGATGGTGACCCGGTGGAAACAAGATGGGTAGAACTAGTGGGTCTAATTTGGTATCCTGAGGCATTACTACATATACTGTACTATGGCTAGAGAAAAAGCCAGGCCACAATTTATATACAGTATATAAAAATATTACTTTCTCGACGAGTTACAACCAGAATCACCAAAGTTTCTGGTAATAAAACGAAATGTGTACAAAATGTTATACCAGTGCTATTTCACCGCACTCTATCCCGCCGTGGCTCCCCTATGTTGGCAGGAATGTGGCAACCCGGGCTCTATCCAGCATATCTGGTGGTAATGTCCCAAGATTAAACCCATATGGGAAAAAATCCTCCATTTGGTAGAAGACTTGCTTGGTCTCCTATCCCCAGAGATCCTCTTCTCTTGATTTTGGGCGCTCCAATTCCCAATTCAAACAACTTTGAATCTAAATGAATTACCCACATCTTTAACACTACACATTCTTCCATAGTCTGCTTCTGGAAGCGTACGACTGCCCCCCCCTTCCTTCCAATGCATTTGCAACAAAATATGGGGCATACTGTTCAGTAGACTATCTCGAGGGATTATCAGCCTACTTTCATGACTCAACCAATAGATTTATTGACACCTGGGGTCCCTGGTTCATCCATTTCAATAAACAGAGAAGGTTTAAAACTGTATGTACTGTAGCTTTAATGATCTCCTAATATAGAACCCAAAATATTGAAACACCCAAGAGTTTCTTAATAGATGTATTGTGAGGAGTTGGGGAATACGTCTCTTGCGGTGTATTCCCTCCTCTCTTACTAGAAGTACCGCAGCTGATGCTGCCTCCGCTCCCCTCTCCTCCAGTGCGCACACCCCTGCTCCCGTTACAGAGCGTGCGTGCACCCGCTCTTCATTTACTACTGCCACGGAGCTTGGCTCCGCCTCCTTGGACACACTGCACCCCCTCCGCATGCAGTGTGCACGCGTGATGTCGCGCAACGATCCCCAGCTGCGCGTCAAGCCCTAATGAGCACCTTGTCTCCTGCACCTATCCCGGTCTCTGCTGGGGCCACGCCCCCGCTCCGTCTCCTGTGCTATTGGCTTCCTTCCTGTTTAAATACCCTGCTAGTGCTCAGTTGCATCGCTGAGCATAACCAAGTGTAGCCTTGTGCGGATCCTGTGTTTTGTTTTGCCTTGCCTTGTCCCAGTATTCTCTTGCAGTGTGACCCTTTGTGTACCTACCCGGCTTGTTTGTGGACCCTCTCTGACTCTGACCCGGCTTACCCTTGACTACACTTACCTCTCCACTCCACGACCCAGTCTTACGGACCACAACTACGCTGCATTCTCCACTCCAGACCATTGGCTTATGGACTTCAACTACGCAGCTATCTATAACCCTGGACCCCGGCAAGTACACAGGAATAACCCTCTCGCTCCAACCCAGACCCGGCTATGCTGACTATCCGCCTTCCAGGCACGCTTCCGCTGCTGTGGGTGTGTGGCGCTAAACCTTCCCACCTCATTCCCGGGGTCTTGTCTTGTTTATGGGTTCGCACAAGCGTTACATGTATGAATCTCAACAACTGTAATGTACACTTTGTACCAATCCGAGAACCCACCTCCACCCCCTCCTAAACATTATTTAACCCCTATTTTTTTTATTCTGTAAACTGTGGTTTGATGCATTTACTTTGTAATGGTACCCTGATTTGAAAATGCTAACTAAAAAGTAAAAAAAAAAAAGGGGGTATGAAATCAAATATTTGTTGGATTGACGTGGAGAAGAGAGGCTGCAACCACAATACCTGGAAGATCATTGGGGAGGCTTCATCCAACAGTGGATCGGCAAGGGCTGAAAATGATGGTGTGTGTATATATATATATATATATATATATATATACACAGTGGTCGACAAATCACCAAAAAATCTACTCGCCGAACAAAAAAATCTACTCGCCACCTAGTACCACAAGTGTGCTGATTGGGCCAATAGGAGCTCGCCACGATGTTAAATCCACTCGCCCGGGGCGTGCAAATGTATAGGTTTGTCGAACACTGTATATATATATATACATATATATATAAATATATATATATAGCTGAATCCCATTATAACGCGGTCCTTGGGGTCCACAGAATGAGACCGCGTTATAACTGGGATCGCGTACATTTTGTCGCGCGAGGACTCGCTCTCTCCTCTCCCTGCTCTGTCCTCTCTCTGCGTAGACTTTCGAGCGCAGAGGAAGGTCACATGACACACACACACACATCCCCCTACACCACGTGGAATTTTTTTTTCCTTTAAACATTCAATACTTTATTGCTAACAAATACATAAACACACCCCTACACCATGTGCCGGTAAGTACTTGCACGGCAACATTTACACGATCCCGGCAACAACAAAAAAAGGAGGTGTTTTTAAATCGGGAGCCAAGTTTAGACCGCGTTATAAGTGGATCCGCATTGTAGCAGATTGCGCTATAACAGGGTTGAGCTGTATGTATATATATATATATATATATATATATATATATATATAGCATGTATGATGGGTTGCAAGTGGTAATACTAAATAGTATAGTATATGGTATTACAGTACATGGCATCAAGTCACAGCGCTAATGGAATGTGAAGAGCCCTTGCAATCCTAATTTAGGAATGCCATAAATGTTTGTGCTGTTCATACACATTAACAAGAACAATATAATTACACAGGTGTTTCCAGGGTGGTTAGCAAATGCACCCCCTTGTTCCTTACTAGTAATATACCATGTTTACCTGTGTTTAAAGTATTTGTGAAAAACAAAACGTTGGTTTAGTAAATGTGTGATCAATAAGATCTGTCCTAGCTTTTTTTTAAATTTTTTTTATTTCAAACGTTTTTATTGTTTTTTGTGGTATCACATCAAGACATTGAAACAGGAAGAATAATGTACATAGATTACATCCGAACTATAGAACTATCTTTTTTGATATTTAAATATATATTTTGGACATAAGATCTTAAGATATTTCAATAAAGCCAACACAAACTCCATCTTAACTTTAGAACATTTAAATACTTCTGGGCCTCCAATCGGGAGGCAGCTACCTTCAAAGTCATTGAGTGCTTTATTACTTGAAAGGGGTGAAAAAGAATAGAGGAAGAGAGAGCGGGGTGAGAGGAAAGGGTAAGAAGGGAGGGGGGGAGGGAGACAAGGGAAGGAGTTCCTCCCCTTTATCTCCCCAGCGTCGGCTCCGGTATTAGGTTTTCCCTTTGGTTGAGATAGATTCCTAGGCTCTATTTTTCTAGTTCTCAGGCCATGCGTCCCAGACCTTATAATGCTGCTCTGTTCTCTGGGTTAGGAGGGCTGAGAGGAGCTCCATCATTCTGACCTCATTAATTCTGCGGATAACCGTTTGCTTTGATGTGGCTTTCAGTTTTTTCCATGCAGCTGCTATTGAGCAACGTGCTGCGGTGAGAATGAAAGCCGCCAATTTCCTTTGAGGGGTCAGGAGTCCTTCTATGGGTTTGGCTTGTAGAAAGGACAGCGGGTCCATCTCTATGCTCTCCCCAGTAACATCTTGGATCAAATTTCTAATCATGTTCTAGAAAACCTGGATCTGGGGACAAAACCACCAGATATGTACCAGATCGCCTTTCCGGCCACATCTTCTCCAGCAGAGGTCAGCTAGGCCGGGGGAGATCTGCCTCAGCCTACTCGGGGTTAGGTACCATTGAAATAGTATTTTATATACTGTATATTTTCTTTTATTGTAGTACAAATTGAAGTTTTGGCTGCCAATTCCCAGATATCCTCCCAGTCATCTTTATCTATTTCCATATTAAGGTCATCAGACCATTTTTTCATATATCTGTGATTGACGGCTACTATTGGCAGTGCGTTTCCCGAGTAGATCTCCGATATTAGACCCTTCTTATATATACCGCTTGTACATAACTTTCAAATTTTGTTTGTTGGTTCTGTAAATTTAGTTTTTTTGGGATATAGATAATATAAAATGTCTGATCTGAAGAAAGCTAACTAGCGGAAAGTGGAATTTCTGTTGAAGATCTTGGAATGATATTATTGAGCCTTTTTCTATTAATTCCGCCACCTTGTGGACATTGGCCTCTTTAAAATGTTTAAAATCATTAGGGTCGCATCCCGGAGGGAAATCTGGGTTACCAAAAATAGGAGTCAACACGGAAGGAGAGGTTGTCAATTTGTGCTTTTCTTTTTTCTTGGTCCATATCTTCCATGTACAACTCATTGCTCCCAGGCCTGTCTTGCCCAGAACTATCTCCCCCCCTCCACGGGACCATAGTATCGCTGCGAGAGTGAGGGGAGAGACATAGGAGGACTAGCTTTTTGTCATGACATTGCTGTGAGTTTTATCTTTGATCTGAGAATACAACAGGATGCTGCCTTGATTTACTGCATTGTATTTCCCCCCGATCCTATTGCTAAATACGTTACCTTGAGTATGGTATTTTTCCTGGGGCATCCTCTGCTTCGCACAGGCCAAAAATGTAATAAGGCAGACAGCATCAATCTCAAAGTAATGATTGTGAAAGGTGCAGTTTAATTGCATTCTAATGCATTGATGTGCTTTTTACAGACATTACAAGGGGGCAAATAGGATCTAATAGCCCTGAAAGGTTCTGTAATAGAAATTGTCGGAAGCTGCCTGCTCTACATTAAAGACAAGCAGTGGCCTTGTAGTGACAGCTTAATAATCACAACACATGATGTGGGATCCACACAGATTTCACACAGCGAGTGTATATAATGCTGGACAATATGGGAATATACAGTAATTACATTTTTATATGAGGATGCCAAGATATGCACAGCTTTCCAGTATAAGCATAAAGGCAATGTTAGATATATGGAAATGCAGGGGGTGACAAAACCAGGCATAAAAATAAGCATTGGGGAAAGAGAATTTCTGCTCTAGGTTTTAAATATGGTGGGAAATATACAAATAACCAGGAATAGTTGTGTGTTAGTTTTATCACTGGAGATGCAGAGGTGTAGGTGTGTTGGGAGATGACTTTCCAAATGAGTTATTTATAAAGTGTCATTTATGTTTAGAGATAGGGGGCATGTCTTCCACTGATGGGAAGAGGTTTCCGGGTAAGAACATTGCAGAGGATAAAGAGGTTTGTTTCTTCTATTCCAAGCAGGGAAGTAAAGCTGTAACTGTAACTGTATGTATCCCATTCACTGGTCCAGGGCCGAGTTGATGGCAGTTCCATTGGTGCCAATGAACCAAACCCCGCGCCTACAGAGGCATCGCGCTGTTCCCCACAACAATAAACCTAATTGCTGGCATAGAGCGTGGGGGCTCTGTAGTTGCCTCTCACCTTGTCCGGCGTCATCTTTTCCTACAGCTTCTCATTATCATGGTGCCGAGATATCAAATGGTGTTGAGTTGCCATGACAACGTGGCCTCGCATTGCCATGACCATGTGATGCCGCATGGCTCTGTGACATCACGTGACGTTGTGACGTCATGACGCTGAGTCGACAGAGGAGGAGATGCCGCACCAGACCAGGTAAGAGGCCCCGCAAAAGCCCCATGCATGGAGCCCCGCAAAATTTGCAGCCGGCCCTATTGCATCGGCTAGCAATATACTGCTCTTTGTTATGGGGATGCCCAGGGGCATAACTACAGTACGGCAAAACCCTGAAATGCAGGGGCGCTGGAAGCTCGGCCAGAGGTCGAGCCCAACTGCCGTGTCAGGCTGCTGGGGCCTCTGTTTGCTGGGAGCCCTCACGCCAATCCCCCTCCTCCCCCACAGGTGAACACGTGTCATGTTCAGAACCAGAAGTTTCTGTATGCACCATGTGGTCGCAGCTTCTCACCAATGCGGGACTGGAGACTTTGCCCCATCCCACATTTCCCACAAGGCAAGATGGGGAGGATTGAGTGAAAGGTGGGGATTGAGTGTTAGAGGGGTGGGGAATTGAGTCTGAGGGAGTGGGATTGAGTTAGAGAGGAGGGAGGAGCATGACAGAGTTAGTGATGAGGGAGAGATTATGGTAGGATGGGGGGTGGGAGAATTGAGTAAGAGTGAGTGGGATTGAGTTAGAGATGAGTGGGGAGAGTGAGAGTTAGATAGGAAGGGGGAGTGTGACAGAGTAAAGTCAACTCCTATCAGTTACGCCTGGGAGACATATGTCTGAGTGCTTCATCCAGCACTCATAAGGGTTAACTCAGGTGGAGGTTAGGAAATCAGAACTCTTTAGCTGACACCTGAGAGCCAGCAAGGTAGATAAGGATCATGTGACTGGCAGTAGCTGCCAGAGAGAGAGAGAGAGAGAGAGAGAGAGAGAGAGAGAAGCACACTGCTGCGTGAGCCCTTAGCCAGAGGGATTTCACCAAAGACTACTTCAACTAAAGTAAGGATTATTCATTTGCTTGCTGACTGCTTAAAGTACCCTTATGGTTTGATTCTGGTTTAGCCAGCCAGCATGCTAGATAGGTCTGCTGTGTTATTAGTCAGTTTTTCTCCCAAAGTGGAGCAGGATTTATTTTGTTAAAGGGACAGTGTACCCGCATGTTATGATACTGTGGAGAAATAAAGCCACTGAACGTTTTTATTTATCCTGAAACTATACGTGTGGACTGTTCCCTGACCTCGGCTACAGGCCGTCCTGCCACAGGTGGTGTCAGAAGTGGGATATCGGGCAACCCCTGTATCTGAAGGGCCACAACAAAAAAATAATAATAAATAAATGGAAAAAATGGAGAATTTTTTTCTCAGTTCCTTCAGCAACAGCTCCAGCTAGCAGAGAAGCAAGCAGAGCGACAAGCCCAGCAAGATGAGCGACAAGCCCAGCAAGATGAGCAACAGGCCCGGCGAGAGGAAAAGTTACTCCAACTGCTGGTCGAAGGCCCAACCCCAGGCAGACCAGGGATTCCAAATAACTCACTGGTGATGCTGCCTAAAATGAAGCCAAACGAAGACCCAGAGGCATTTCTCCTCACTTTTGAAAGGGTAGCCACGGCCCACGGCTGGACAGTTGATTGCTGGGTAACGACTCTGGCTCCACTCCTCATAGGGGAAGCTCAGGCAGCCTACCAGGCTCTTCAAGCGGACGAGGCCATGGACTATCAGAAACTAAAGGCTGCTATGCTGGATCGCCTAGGCCTCACGCCAGAGACCTACCGACAGCGGTTCCGGACAGTCAAATATACAAACCGAGACAGACCCCGGGTCGTAGCCCACCGCTTAGTAGACTTATGTACCAGGTGGATACAACCGGGAAAACATGACAAGGCAGAGATCCTTGAACAGTTTGTGCTCGAGCAGTTCATACAGATACTGCCCCCCTCCTCCCGCTCCTGGGTAAAAAGACACGCTGCATTTTCCCTGGATTCAGCGGTCCGCTTGGTGGAAAACTTCCTGGGCGACGACACCCAACAGGATAGCTGGGAACGGCCGGTGCAAACACCAGTTGCTTCCGGTGATACTAGAGGCAGGAGAGCAGACAATCGAGGTGTCTACAACCCGCCAGCTCGGGAGATCCAGTCAACCCGATCGGAAGACCCTTTCCCATCTCGGAGGGTTCCTGGTACAAACTCCCGCAGAGACGACCATCCTGGGTCCGAGGCCACTGGATCACTCAAGGGAGGCCGCCACCCACAGTATTCCCTGAGAACCTGGACTCCTGTCACCCACCCGGTGGAGAGGATAACCCCACCAACCAGAAGGGAGGACCCCATCCAACAGCGGAGAGGTCCAAACACCGAGCCCCGTCGAGAGCTTCCGCGGACGACCGAGTTTGCGGACTCAGGAGATGAGGAGATGGACTGTTCATATGGCAGAATCACTGCCACAGCTTGTCTCCGAGGGGACCACAATCCGTGGTTAGTCCCAGCATCTCTGGAGGGGACAAAAGTAAACGCCATGCTGGACTCGGGCTCTGGAAAAACCCTGATACTAGAGGGCCTAATTCCAAGCAATAGACTATCTTATGACTCTCCTTGGAATATCGAGTGTATCCATGGGGATACAAAGAGATACCCGACGGCGAACGTTACACTGCGTATCCAGGATCAAGAGGCTAGCCTACTAGTGGGAGTTGCTCCCTGGCTACCTGCTCCTGTTCTACTTGGCCGAGACTGGCCCTACCTCGAAACATTGTTGGCCCCTACTCCTACGGAGCCTACTTCTCTGGTACCGGAGAAGCCCGGAGACTTGTTCCCTTTTTCCCCAGAGATTTTCTCCCATAGACACCATGTCCCAAAGACACGTAAACAGAGACGTGCGGAAAAAGAGGACTGGTTAAGAAAGGCTGGGACTTTTGGTAACATTAGTCAGCCCAAAGGACTGCAGGTCATGGCCGGGGATGGACCAGGGTGGGGAACAGATAGATACGGGAGTGTTGCCAGACCTGGATCTTCCTGACTTCCGTCAGAGGCAGAGGGAGGACCCAGCTCTGGCTAGACAATATGAGAAGGTGGTACAGGTCAACAACAAGATAATAGATGAACAAGGTGTAAAAGTGTTTCCACATTTTGAACTGTTGAATGACATACTATATCGTGTGAATAAGGTTACACAAACAGGGGAGGTCATTCGACAGATGCTAGTCCCTAAAGGGTTGATTAAAACAGTGTTTACCCTAGCCCATAC
Organism: Ascaphus truei; assembly: GCA_036426205.1. Taxonomy (NCBI): domain Eukaryota; kingdom Metazoa; phylum Chordata; class Amphibia; order Anura; family Ascaphidae; genus Ascaphus; species Ascaphus truei. The sequence goes on along the minus strand of WSYH01000034.1, from coordinate 157,511 downwards.
TCTCCCATGGGGTGGTCATTTGGGCAGAGATAAGACCACGGACCGCATCTCGTCCCGGTTTTACTGGCCAGGCATACATGGTGACATCTATCAGTTACTCCTATCAGTTACGCCTGGGAGACATATGTCTGAGTGCTTCATCCAGCACTCATAAGGGTTAACTCAGGTGGAGGTTAGGAAATCAGAACTCTTTAGCTAACACCTGAGAGCCAGCAAGGTAGATAAGGATCATGTGACTGGCAGTAGCTGCCAGAGAGAGAGAGAGAGAGAGAGAGAGAGAAGCACACTGCTGCGTGAGCCCCTAGCCAGAGGGATTTCACCAAAGACTACTTCAACTAAAGTAAGGATTATTCATTTGCTTACTGCTTAAAGTACCCTTATGGTTTGGTTCTGGTTTAGCCAGCCAGCCTGCTAGATAGGTCTGCTGTGTTATTAGTCAGTTTTTCTCCCAAAGTGGAGCAGGATTTATTTTGTTAAAGGGACAGTGTACCCGCATGTTATGTTACTGTGGTGAAATAAAGCCACTGAACGTTTTTATTTATCCTGAAACTATACGTGTGGACTGTTCCCTGACCTCGGCTACAGGCCGTCCTGCCACAGGGAGATTGAGTCAGTGAGAGAGAAGTGGGGTGGGAGAGTTAGGCTGAGATTATACAGCCTGCGATTGTGCTTGCGGGCCAACCTCAAATTGACTAATGCCTAATTGACCGCTCCGCATGCGCACACAATGGAGCGCGCTGGTGCGACCGCGATTTAAAAAGACAAAAAATGCTGTCTTTTCAAGCGCCGCATGACGTCAGCGTCACGTGAGCGTTTCAGCCAATGAGGGCGAACCAGCTTCATGACCCCCATGCCACGACTCTGCCATGCCCCCCCCCCCCCCAATCTCCTGCAGCCACATTTACAGATCGCTGGGGCTGCAGGTGTGCAGGGGCTATGTGCGTGGTCGCGAGCTGGCACGCAGGCTGTATAATCTCAGCCTAAGAGAGAAGAGGGAACATTAGAAAGAGGAGGAAGGGGAAGATTTGGAGAGGAGGAGGAGGAAGAGTTAGAAAGGAGAGCGGGGAAGATTTGGAGTGGAGAAGGGGTAAGCGTTAGAGAGAGAAAAGGACTTTAAAAAAGGTTTGCAGGGGGACCAAAGATTACATTTGCACCACTGGTGATGCCTTCTTCATATGGGCCTGCATTTGGTGCACAGATATGGTTCAGTTGATGGTGATGTGACACAAATCAAATAAATAAAACCACGTATCTGTTTGGGATGCTGCCCACCCTATACTGTATATGGAAAGCTATTTTATAGTCTCAATGGAATCATGTCACAAACCAGTTGAAGGCATCACCTGCAGTACCTTGGACTCCAGCAAATTATTTCCTAATATGGTCTGCTGTTGTTGACTGGTCCTCCTTTACAATTGTCAATCGGGGACCTTGACATAGGTCAAAGAACATTGACTGGAAGTAGAAGGACATTACAAATTGAACTAGAGGCAGCTACTGTAGAACATCTAACTTTATAATGTCTATTAGCTGCATCTATAGAAGCCTGCATCATTCCCCGTGTCTACCCTGACTGCCAAACCACCCTTATATTCTATATATTCGACCTTAGTCCTCTACTTTGATGGAAGAAGCAGCCCAGTGAAAGAAGATTTTACCCAGTGAAGGCGGTGGACTGACCAATAGTAATGTATCAGTTTTACTTATTTCCTATGGAGACTTTTCTGTGACCTGATAGATTTAAGTGGGGGTGGATTCTCTCAAAAGGAACAATCCTGGTTCAACAAAAATACTTCCTAGACTTTCATGGGATGCCACTCCAAGAAATTATTTGTCTGCATAGGGTTTCATGGGATCTCCCTCTAGAAGAAAGGCTTTGTCTCTATATACCTTCACAGGATCCCCCTCTATAATATTTAATATAATATCTTTCTCTTAAAAAGAGCTGAGAGAGTATGCAGCGGTGTACATAGACTAATGTATCCCCTTTGATTTACATGGGATCTCCTCAACAAGAAATTAGTTGACTCTATGGGAAAATAGAGTCAACAAATGAGAAATGTGCCCTTTTCCAGCCGCCAATAAAATACCCAAGGCTGAGCCAGAGTTTTCAATTGATTCTCCAGGCATTAAACCAAATAGGCTTTACCAATATGCATTGCAAATTTTCCCAATTTTGCAATTATGCGTAATTCTCTGAAATTGCTAAATGTATTTAATGCCGAGACTATAAATAGCACACACACACACACCATGTACTTGTGCATGCCAGAGGTAGCTCAGGGTGGGAGAGAGTGTCATAAACACAGTAGACGGTGATCTGGTGATGAATGATTATCACACCCCGTGAATTATAATAAAATAATGATGTCGAGTTATATTGGCAAAAGAGGGCACTGGCGTTGTGGCTATGGTGACAGGAGCCAGGAAAGACTAATGAGTGGGACCCTAGAGAAAAGAGTAGCTGCTGCCCCTATGAAAACAGCTTTAGGTGTACTTGATCTCCAGCCGCAGCCTTCTAGTATGAAAAGTAATCAAACAGAAAGGTAGATTTTGCCAACAAATCATCTTCCTCATCAGGTCCCGAGTACAAACTCCCCACCACCTGAGTGGAAAATGTTGTCCAGAAAAAATAATAGATTTTTTTGGCAAGACTAGAAGTGGCTTACAGAGAGTAGTCATGTCCATGAGAGGGAAGTGGCTTACAGAGAGTAGTCATGTCCGTGAGAGGGAAGTGGCTTACAGAGAGTAGTCATGTCCGTGAGAGGGAAGTGGCTGAGTGGAAGTATTTTTCTGAATGTGGATAGGCCTCAACATCAGGGTGTGCAAGAGCACATGCAGAAAAGCCTGCGAGGGAAGGGTCAGGGTCAGATACTGAATCAGAGTCTGATACAACACTTCTGGTATCAATCATGTGGGGGTAGAGGAAGTGGGTATTAATGTTTATTGTGGGTAGCGAGAGTGGGTGAGGGGGGTATATGGCCCTTGGTGGGTAGCGGGAGGGGTTAACCCCTTCATTGCCTTAGAGGTTAGCTGCTAAGGTAATGAAGTTAACTGTAAATGCATTTTTATTGCATGGGATTCATGCCGGGGGTCTCCGGTGCTGATGTTAATGGATATCCTGGCATCAATCCGATGCAGAAAAAAAGCATTTTTTTTTCTAAGTCCTGTATCGCCGCCTCTCAGCAGCTTCTCACCAGCCTCACGCCACCTTTTCTTGGTGTGAGGATTAGGGGAGAAATTCGCCATTCTAGAGCCGCGGTTAGCCTCGATAGGGCTCGGTAACCTAATTGCGGCTACTAGAATTGCACGAGTTTCAGAACCTGCCGATAAGTGCCTTTTCGTCGGTCACCCGGCAATTTTTTAAGGATGGCTGAAATTTTGTCGATTCATGCCTTTATCGCTCACTTATCGAGGCTTACTGAATAGCAGTAGGCATTTTGGTTGATAAGTGCTCGATAAATATCTTATCAACACTTATTGCATAGGCCCCTAAGTCTCAGCCAGTCCCTCCTGAGATCACTCAAGCTGCACCCAGGACTGCCTCCACGTGCTGTTACAGCCCCACTTAAAGTTGCCTCTCCTCTTAGTCCCTCCTTTTCAACAACCTTTGCTATTGGCTGCTTCTCTGTTTAGCATGTCACATGTCCACATCACACTGGACAGGAATCTGCCAGGGGGGAGTGTGAGTATATAGCATACCCATGCAGAGGATTACATTAATAATGAAACTAGGACCCGATGTGTCAGGAAGATGGAAGTATACAGTACCTGCACAAGGTAATGTCCCATTACTGCTCTCATCATGAGCCTCACCCACTGGAGGTTATACAATAGGTTTTCATTGCACTGGGGTAATATTATGTGGCTATATGTTAAAGTTATGATCGATGAAGGCTTTTCATCCTAACCAGTGTTGGGGGTGAATTATGGAAAATAGCTGAAGCGCTCAAATGCAGGTATATCTCAAAATGATAATAAGCCAGACCACTGTACCAGGGTACTAACAATTGATATAGTACCTATTGTGTCATATAATGGGTACTATCCTCCTGAAGACAGGTGGTGTGTGGTGCAACCCACTCACCATCAGTCTCATTGGCAGGTTCCCCTGAAAAATTTATTAAATTGTTTTACGGTCTACGCTATGTCCAGTGTTTTCCTGCCTTAAAGGTCAGCTGGGAACCACAGTATTCTGGGAACATCATACTCCACAGATTGACACCAGCTCTTAAAGATACCTTTATGTGCCTTCATCCTACCTCACGTTTGTGAGTATTCTGTGTACACATTCTGTGCTAGCAACTTTACTCCATCACTGTTTGCACAATATTGCACCAAAAGCATTTTTCTTTTTATGTGTTCCCACATGGTATGCGCTTCCTGATGATCCACTTGCCACTTTCTATGAGGATTGAGAAAGAAATCCTACACCAGGTCACAGCTGCAATCAACCATTGTGTTTGTCTAAGTATCACCATTATCACTATTATATTGATTATATCACTGTTATTGTAAATGTATATGAGCGCCAAATTTGGTTAAACACTCCACACACATTAACCCCTTTATTGCCTAAGCGGCTAACTGCTAATGTAACAGCTGTTTTTATTGAAATTTGTATACTAGAGTGCGTGAGCAGGGGGTCTCCGACACTGAATCGCTTTGATTTCAGGTCTCGGGACCCCCTGCTTCCCCGAAATAGAGGCCCTGTTATGGGGTACTGGTATCCTCATGCAATGTTTTAATCTCTCGCGTCACGTGACTGGGACATTTAAATGCATAGGAGATGCTGGCACCCCATACCGGGGCCTGTACCTCGGGAAGCAGGGAGACCCCAGACATCAAATCAATGCGGTTCTGCTCCTGCCCCCCCTTGCTCACGCACACTAGTATTCAAATTTTAATAAAAACACTGCGATCAACTGCGAGAGCTGAGCAGGTAGAGGTGGCTCTCCCTACGCAGCTCAAATTGCGAGAAATTCACATGGGGAAAACTTGGAAAGAAATCCCGGTATTTGCTTTGGAAGCTGCCATAACAGCATGTCTTTTCTCTTGCATTACGCAACTTATTTTTTTTTATGCATTCTGCCAGCAGTAATGTAGAAACCCAGGTCTTGCTTGCATGTTTCTGCTGTGTTTCTTTTTCACAGGAGAGAAGAGGCGGCCCTAGCCGAATCGGCATCATTGTTCCTACTTTATATTATGTTGTTAATGTTTAATATATTGCTAGCATTCAATAAATCTTTGCTTGCTTGCGTTATGTAACAGGGACTTATCACTTATCACTGTTTGAGAGAGTGTCTTTCTCCCAAAAACTCCATAAAAGTGTAGTGAATCCCCCAGGCAGACCTATTGTCTCTGGGATTGACTCACTTACAGCAAACCTATCTATGTATATTGATAGGTTTCTCCAGAAATATGTAACTCAACAAAAATCATATCTAAGGGATACTATGGATATATTGAATATCCTTAATGGAATACTGTGGGAGGAACACTATACATGGCATGCTGTGACGTAGCGTCACTTTATACATCCATACAACATACAAAAGGATGTGCTGCCATTAAGCAAATATTACAAAAGGACAAAGATTTACCGGAACTTCAGGCAGAGTTTATTATTGATGGCATCAGTTTTATTTTAAATCATAATTATTTTTGGTACGGTGGAGATTTTTATTTGCAGAATTGTGGAACGGCAATGGGTACTAGGTTCACACCGAGCAACGCCAATCTGTTTATGGCAGTTTGGGAAAGCGAATATATCTGGTCTGGAGACGAGCTCGGTGCGGGCCTAGTCCTCTGGCGTCATTTCATTGACGATGTTTTTTTAATATGGAAAGGGAAAGAGGAAGATTTGTAAAAGGTTTTTAAGAGAATTAATGTAAATACGTACAATTTGAAATTCACCACCCAAAGTAGTAGAGATCAGATAAACTTTTTTGATCTAACAGTCTACATAGAAAATAACCAAATTGAAACAAAGACTTATTTTAAGGAAATTGACAAAAATAATTATACTTTATGGTTGAGCAGTCATTTGCCCAGATGGATGGACAATGTCCCATCTGGACAATTCACTAGAATTAAGAGAAATTGTGCAGACAAGGACCAGTTTTTAATACAAGCAGATCTTATTCGCAATAGATTCCTGGAGAAGGAATATAGGAAGGAAAAAATAGAGAAAGCTCTAATTGAAGCTGATTTAAGAGTTAGGAGCGATTTATTACAGCCCAAAACAAAAAAACTGAGCAATAGTGGGAAGTTTGACTTCGCATTCCTCACAGGCTACAATAAGGAAGCCAAAAAGATTATAAACATCATGAACAAGCATTGGGTTATTTTAAAAAGTGATCGTGTCTTAGGGGTAGAAATCCCCGAGAGGACAAATGTGTTGTTCAGAAAAGCTTGAAATTTAAAAAATAAATTTGAGACAAAAACGGTCTAGCCAAATTAACTGGCTGAATCATAGTAAAGGATTCTTTGGCTGTTAGATGTGCCGGGCATGCCAGTTTAAATCTCCTAACAGTAGCTCCTTCAGCTCTAATGTCACAGGTGAAGTCTTTACAGTAAATACTTGTATAACCTGTAGGACAGATAATGTGATATATGTGCAAGAATGTCCGTGTAAACTTCAATATGTGGGTAAAATGGTGAAACCGATTAGGACTAGAATAGTTGAACATCTCAGCAGTAAAAAAAGGCAACTCATCACCCACACTGTATCCAACCATTTCTTAGAGTTCCACAAAGGGGATCCAACAGGTCTAACTTTTATGGCCATAGAGCACATCCTGCAGCATTGGAGGGGGGAAGACAGGGATCTTGAATTGCTGAAGAGGGAAGTATTCTGGATCCATCGTTTGAGGAGCCTCACACCTAGGGGACTCAACATGGAACTAGATATTGTTCCCTTCCTCAAATGATATTCATATGCTATTTTTCCTTAACAGTTCTCTCTTTCTCATTTTTCCTCCTTTTTCCTCTCCTAGGATGACATTGTAGAATTCTGGTTTTATATTATTTTATGAATATTTGTTTAAATTACTGATGCTTAAATTAGATTAGAAGTACATTTACTAAACAGTATGGAAAATAGCTGAAGCGCTCAAATGCAGGTATATATCAAAATGATAATAAGCCAGACCACTGTACCAGGGTACTAACAAATGATATAGTACCTATTGTGTCATATAATGGGTACTATCCTCCTGAAGACAGGTGGTGTGTCTTGCAACCCACTCACCATCAGTCTCATTGGCAGGTTCCCCTGAAAAATATACAAGTACTCACATCCTGGTAGGGCAGGCAGGCAGGCTGTGCAGCTACTCAATGCAATACAGGGAAAAGGGAGACCAAAAAGCGCACCAGCACAAACGGAGCAGGAAGAACCCAGGACAAAAAAATGATTAAAAGGGCACTTTAATGTGACAAAAGACCCATCCAATGCATTTCGAACGTCGCAGCGTTCTTTTTCAAGGATTTGGGGGTGAATTAACCCATTGGCTTTCAAAGAGACTTGCAATGAATTCCCCACCATTTATCAGACCACGCGCATGCTTCAATGTCTGCATGCACAGAAAATCGGGCAGCAGTATGGATAAATATAATAAGTCTATCATCAATCCCTCGACTGCTCTAATTTGCTAAAGGTTTGAAGCTTCTAATAGTAGGCACAGGGGAGAGAACGCAAGTAAAAGGATCTTTAAATGAAACCAGCAAGAGTCTTGTTACTTAAATGGAAGGAATAATGATGTATAAACTCACTGAAGACTGTGATACCTTTTAATGAACCAGCAAAACAGTTCTTTATAGATGTCATTGGGGCCTGTGCAGTAAGATTAAAACATTTTTTAAATTGTGTCAGAATTTGAATGCTAAAAATGGATATAAACTTTCATAAAATGTGCGTCGTATGCATGAAGTCTTCATACATACATGCAATAATAATGGTTTGTTCTTGTATAGCGCTGCTAGTTTTACGTGGCGCTTTACAGAGACATTTTTGCAGGCACAGGTCCCTGCCCCGTGGAGCTTACAATCTATGTTTTTGGTGCCTAACGCACAGGGAGATAAAGTGACTTGCCCAAGGTCACAAGGAGGTGGCCCAGGTTCCCCTGTGCTTGTTAAGTGCCAGAGTCAGTGTCTTTACGCACTGAGCCGCTCCTTCAGCCCAAACACATAACTTGTTTGAGGGCAACAAGGTTCAAGCGCAAATACCGTTGAAAATAAAATAAAACCAAGTAAGCACACTGGTGATGGTGAAAAAGAAGAAAAAGATATAAATGCAGTCCTTTGATCGGTGCTGCTGCTAATATGGATTCAATCCAGGTCCATAAGAGTAATGAGAGCAGAAGGTCAGGAGCACACTCACATCCAAGGGTATAGAAGAAAGGTTAGAGAAATACACATATAGTGCAACAGAGTATGATGACAGTAGATTGATTAAAAATATATATATTTCACTCACATTTAGTGGGAGCAATATAAGCCTTGTGGTTATTAGGAGTGATCACCTCAGATGATGTTTAGATGATGATGTCCTTCAGGAACGTGGGGAGCAGGATCCCATGACATGAAACATAGAGGACACAGGAAATAGTGCAGATAGCTTTATGACAAAATATATTTTTAAAAAAGTAATAAACTCACAAACATGTTGGGTGCAAGCATTGGGATCACCCTGGGTCAGATAGTGATGAAAGTCCAGCACTCCCACCATCTCTGGGGATCCACCCGTGGCGGCCGTCCAGGATGGAGTTTGAAGGGAAGGAAGGACTCAATTCTTTACAGACAATTCCTGAATTATATATATATATATGTATGTATGTGTATATATATATATATAATCAATCTACTGTCATTATACTCTGTTGCACTATATGTGTATTTCTCTCCCCTTTTTTTATATACCCTTGGATGTGAGTGCGCTCCTGACCTTCTGCTCACACAACTTGTCTAAAATTATTTTTGACGCATCCCTCACGGGGAATACCTGATTGACTCAATGTAAATAAAAACATAATTATGTATATTTATTTACTAGTGTTGGGAAACTAAATATAATTTATATGTGTAATACTATATTATATAATAGTATAATATTTCCCCTAAACCTTGCCCAATATCCCCTTTTTCCATCACTGTAAATGGTTATACCAACTTATCTGTCAGCAAAGTACGTTGCCTAGGAAGGACATTTGATTCTTCCCTTTCCTTCTCCATTAACATTCACGGCATGGCTAAAACGTGTCGCTTCTCCTCCATAAGATTACTATGATCCACTCTTTCCTCTATCACGCTACTGCTAAAACTCTAATGCATGGCTTTATCCTCTCCTGTCTGAATTATTGTAACATACTGCTAAGAGGCCTCCCTGTCTCACAACTTTCTCTTTAGCAATCTATCAAAAATTCAGCTGCTAGAATAATTTCACTTTCTCCCAAAACAGTCTCCTCCTTAAATCCCTCTCCTGGCTTCCCATTAAGTTTCAGATCCCCCACAAAGGTCTTCTCCTTACCTTCAAGGCTCTCCACTCACCTGCTCCTTTCTACATATCAGCTTTGATGTCTCACTATGTCCCTGCTTGTCTCCTATGTTCTACCCACAACTGTCTCCTTTCCACCCCTTTCACTGCTCTCTTGCCTTAAACATTTTTCCTTCATTGCCCCTTTACCTGTGGAACTCCCTCACACTCAGTATACACCCAGCACCTTCCCTCCCCATCTTTAAGACTAGCCTTAACACCTCTTAAATGAAGCGATCCAGTAGCTTGGACTCGTGGCTACTACTGTCCCACACCCCCAGTCAGTCCTACCAACGACTGTCATCTGCAACACTTATTCCCTCACCTGCTGTCTCTGTAAATTTCCGATTATATAATTAAGATTGTAAGCTCTCTGGGGCAGGGATTTCCTTTCCTATTGTCTGATCTTATTTGTTGCACTTATTGTACTATAATTCCCTGTACTGTATTGTCTCTCTTGTAAAGCGCTAAGTATAGTTTTTGGCGCTATGTAAAGAAAGAAAGAAATACATTATATCCATACTGTGAAAATAATAAATTTGGGTAACCTATATAATGATACAACAATGCTGCATCAAATACATTTTTGGTTAATACATAGCAACTTCATTCTGTGCTAACAGAAACAAAAACCCCATACACACACACACACACACAATACCCGCACAAACCCCTCCTACACACACACACAGACACACAATACCCCAACAAAAAAAACCCTACACACACAACACACACTCTGGGTGCCACGCCAGTCCTGCGCCGGTCACATGCGCGGATGTGGAAGTTGAGCCCAACATCTGGTGCAGACTGGCTGGGGAGGTAGGCCTATCACAGCAACTGGGGAGATCTGGGGTCCAGCACCAATTAGCGGCCTGGCAGCCAGATGAAGAAGTTGGGCCCGAACTCTGGCGAGGCCCAACTTCCAGCACCGGCCAGGCCCCCCACAGCCGCCGGATCGTTATCCTGGCTCTCCCCTCCCTGTTGGCGGCCCTGATAATCTGATCGCCACATTATGTGACGTCCTATCAGGGACTTCTCTGTTACATTGTTGCTTGGTGGGAAATGTTGACCACAGGGGTGGGGCGATCTGATTATATAAGGGTAAGCGCTGGTGTCTGTACTTTTAATTGCATCATAGTTCTGAAGAAGCTCAAAGTATTTACAGAGAACGTCTAATTTCTTGTGGTGGACTTCCACAATAAGTGACTACCATTGATCCTTGGATCTGGTAAGGGGGATTTTTTCCAATGGTAAAACTGCCTTGTGTCTATATAGGAAATATGTCCTGTGTTCAGTGTGATACACATATGAACTCTTGAAATTGTCTCTTATATATGTTATGTGGTTTGTGCAACCTGTGGGGTATGAAGGAGACTTCGGCGCAAAACTGTGGTGTTTTCATCCTGCACCTATGTATCAAAGTATTTCCCTCCAATTTTACCTCTTCTGCCCCAGCTTAAAACTTGGGGGGTGTCAGTAGAAGGAGTTGGTGAGATAAGTTATATTGTGCACATAGTATAATGAGATATATTACATTCTGTGTCTTTGTGTGCTATTCAAGTCAGGAAGGAATTAATTTTTCCCCTTAATGGGGTTTTTTGTTTGCCTTCCTCTGGATCAATAAGTAAGTATAGATATAGGATAAAGTATCTGTTGTCTAAATTTACCATAGGTTGAACTTGATGGACCTACGTCTTTTTTCAACCTCATCTACTATGTAACTATGTAACTATGTAATATTCTATTTGACAAAATAAATATGCCATATCTGTGTGTCTAAAGTGCAATGTAGCCCCTCTTAGATGGCTACTGGTTTCTATAAGAGGTTAATTGCCTTAAAGGCTTAACTACTATAGATTGGCTCACTCAAGTTCTGCCTCTTCTTTTCTACTCTATCATGTATGATGTCAGTGCAAAGGTATAAATAGTTCCACCCTATTGTCATGGGAGAGGGGGTTTGGCCCGGTATTAAAGGGGTTACACCCCATTTGGCCACCCCCTGCTCTCACTTGGGAAGCAAGGGGTTAACTGGACTGGAGTCCAGTAATGTGTTTTTACCCTGCTTCAGCACCCAAATGTATATTCCCCTGTAAATGTGTATTGTTCCCATTCCAGTGTCTGCACCAACACATACACTGGGATCTATGCGGGAGGGAAAGGGTTAATGGTAATTCAGTGATTATAGCCCTTTGTTCCATTTTCCCACCTTTGCAGGCTCCATTTTGCAGCTCCTCATAGGTCGCCGTTGCAGCTCAATACTATCCTATGGGGAAACTGGTGATTTGGACACATGTTCATCAGAAGACCTGCAGGTGGTGCCCGAGAGGAGGAGCGGCGGTTCCCCATTGTAAGTCAATGGAGCCATTCATTTCAATGGGGATTCCTCGACGCCGATCTCCAGGAACGGGTTGGCAGCCATCCAAACCGCAGACCGCAGAAGCGGATACAATATCTGAAAAGGAGCTTTTGATCACATTAGTTCAAGTTCAAATACAATTGGCGTGGGAAACTTAGGTTCTAGGGCACCCAGAAATAAAATTATTTTTGCCCCTAGACCCTAGGAACCCCCACACTCGACCACCACCGGGTCCGGGAATGAGAGACCCCCGTAAAAGGGTCGCACTCGCCACGAGGGTCGCACCATTGACTCTAATGGGAGCGGAGGTCCCATTGAATCCTATGGCGGCGCCGGCCCATGCATTTCCTATGGCGGCACCGGCCATATTGATTCCAATGGAGGAAAGCCGCGTGGCTTTAAAACGGCTAAGTCCGAAAGGGTAAAAAGTGTAAGCCTATATCTCCGGTTCTGTGAGTACCAGAGGGTTGGGATTTTGGTCGCAGGTAGTCACTGTTCCGGCATGACTGCATGGCCATTTCCAGCCCTCTCAGATCAAGCAGACGGAGTGTAGGCAAATGTGAAAATTGTAATTTTGCCATTGACTTCAATGGCGGAGTTGCTCCATTGAAAGCCTATAGCGGCGAAGCCCATTGACTTCAACGGCGGAGTTGCTCCATTGAAAGCCTATAGCGGTGGAGCCCGTTGATTTCAATGGGAGAGTGAAAAGCAGAGATTTCTTTTAGCTATAGCGGAGAATCCTGCATTAAAGTTAATAGAGGATTTTAACTTGTTTTTTGTATCTCCGGTTCTGGGGGTCGTGGTAGGCTGAAACGTGGCTACTATGGTAAAGGTCCTCCGGCATGAGGACCTGGCAAATTTCAGCCTGCTCAGACCCACAGAACGGATTATTTTAATATGTGTAGATATTAAAGAAAATACTGTTTTTCAAGGCTGGGATAAAGCTCGGGTAAGTTACTGGCTCTGGTTTATGTTAATGTTCAGGGGGGTGAAAAAGAACGCTGCGACGTTCGAAATGCATTGGATGGGTCTTTTGTCACATTAAAGTGCCCTTTTAATCATTTTTTGTCCTGGGTTCTTCCTGCTCCGTTTGTGCTGGTGCGCTTTTTGGTCTCCCTTTTCCCTGCATTTACTAAACAGTTCTGCCATTTATATTATTTTTTTTATAAATTTTTATATATATTTTTTATATATATATTGTTTTGTTCATCTATTATTAATTGCAGTTATTTATGCCCTGCATGCGAAACACTGTAAACCATTAGAAATATATTGAGAATACATTGTATCTACTGTATATGTCTATCATTGTCTACCATCATAATGGGTTATAGGATCTTTGTTCAACTTCTTCCCCATCCTCTTTCTCTCACCCCTTCCCTCTTGGTATTTAGAATTATCTAAAAAATTATTTAGAACCATCTGGGATACATATTTATTGTATAGTGTCATCTTAATTATTGTATAAATGATATTTCTCTTATTATGAATTCCATATGAGATTTGGATTTGTATAAGAATTTATTATGTTTGACTTAATCACTCATGATCCTTTTATATTGAATATTTTTGGATGTATCTTCTATTAGCAATAAGGCTTTGAATAGCAGCTAACAATAAATATTTGGCTGCTACTCAAATTTATACCAGCAATGAATGTTAACCCCCGAAATTAACAATTAACACAGAACCAACCAATCCACAGTATCTACAATTAAAACAGAACACAGGGTTATTTGAATTAGTTTTTTATTGAACTCGCAATTTAAAGTCTGTAAGCAGATAGGTACTTCACACTCCTGACAAAGCCGTTACTTTCACATTGGCGAAATGCGTTGAGTGGGAGTACTTTGTTCCACGGAGCATTTAGGAGACACGCCGCAGCCTGCTTGAACACCACTGGAGCCAAACCGGAATTGGTGTCAGGCACCCAGACTCGCGGGGACGCGGCTGAGCTGGGACCATAGACCGCGATCCATTGACGGCTGAGAACTGGTCCGGGGACAGCAGATGTCTGCGAGAGGTGGGACGGTGTGCTTGCACGCTGTGCGGCTTCTCCTTTACACTATTTCAGTGTAATGTGCCCATTTTAAACAATTTTATTTTATGTGCAAACTTTATATTTTAAAGATAAATATTTTTCATACCTAGTTGATCTGCACAATGTAGTTCTTTCTCATCTCTCTATATGGGGGTCGCTTCCTCTATGTACTGTGGATGATGCTGAGCTACACTATATCTATCCTTGAGAGACTGCCACAGCATTAGCACACACTGCTTTTGAACATCTTACATCTTGTAAGTAGGCCGTCTAAAAGAGCCAAGATTGGAGCTGTTATTGGTCCAACATTACATTACTCCTACACTTAGATTGTCTGCGTTTTGTTGTCTTTTTCCCCTCTATGCTCCCCCTGGACTTTGAAAATCTGCCAGTGCTATGAGGGCAGTTAGTGCAGGTGCTATGAGGGCTGGGGGTGCAGGTACTGCGAGGGAAGTTGGTGAAGGTTCTTTTGAGGGATGTGGGTGCAGGTATTGTAAGGAATGTTGGTGAAGGTATGTGAGGGATGTGGGTGCAGGTACTGTGAGGGTTATTAGTGAAAGTAATGTTAGGGATGTTGGTGCAGGTACTGCTAGGGTTGTGGGTGGAGGTACTGTGTGGGATGTTCTTTCAGTATTACATGGGCTGTTAGCGCAGGGACTGTGAGGCCTGTTGGTGCAGGTACTGGGAGGGCTGTGGGTGCAGATACTGCAAGGACTGTGAGTGCAGGTACTGTGGCTTCAGGTACAGTAATGTAAAGGCTGTGGGTGCAGGTATGCTGAGGGCTGTGGGATAAGGTGCTGACAGGGCTGTGGGTGCAAGTACTACGAGGGCTGTGAGTGCAGGTATTGTGAGGATTGTGGGTGCAGGCATTGCGAGGTGCAGATACTGGGAGGGCTTTGGGTGCAGGTGCTGTGGTTGCTGTGGGTACTGCTGCTGTTAGGGCTGTGGGCACAGGTGGTGTTATCGCTGTGGGTGCAGGTGCTGCGTGGTGCCTGTGCAGCGGTTAATGCTGTAGGTGATGGGCAGAATGCAGGATCAGCAAATACTGTGGGTGCTGGGTCGTCTGCGGGATCGGCAGTTACTGTGACGTCTGCTGGGGATACAGTTACTTTGGCACCTCATGATGTAAATGAATGTCTCTAAAACAATTAAATGGTATAGATTTTGGGTGAAACAATCACTGTTCAGGTGAGAGATCACAGTTTGGCAATCTTTCTAAAGTCTCTTCAGGAATCATATTAAGTTTGGACTCCGATTTATACCAACAGTGATAGTTTTAAACCTGAATCTATACCATCTAATTGGGTTAAAGACATTTATTTCCATCATACTATAAACTACAGGCCCAATACTATCCACAGTCATGGAAAAACGTGTTCACTCCCAATGAAATGATTACCATACCAATACATACCAAGACATATTTCCCTAGCCAACTCCAATCTGGTGTTCACCCAAAACACTTCACGGTAACTACCTCCTAAAAATTTGCAATGAGATCCAGTGTGGAATGGAACTGGGACAACTTACTGGTACAATATTTCTAGAGTTTGCAAAGGCTTTTGATACTGTTCACCATGTTATCTTGCTAAACAAGCTCCAGTGCTTTGGAATAGGGGAACATGCTTTAAATTGGTTTCACTTCCTACCTATCAGATTGATCCCAGCATGTCTTTACCTCAGCCTCTAACTCCAACCCATTAGATATCACCTGCAGTGTCCCAAAAGGCTCTGTTCTGGGGCTCCAATTCTTTTCAGTATTCAATGATTATCTAAACAGCTTGTAAGGGAGCTTCAAGACACATGTATCTGTATGTGTTGACACAATCTTATATGCACACAGCCCTAGCCTCTCTGATCCTGCACACATACTTTGATCTGATTATTCGAGACTTGAAAACTGTATTTCCCAAAACAAACTGTTTTTAAACACTGACAAGACTGTAACAATGGTATTTAATACCAAGGTTACATGTTAAAGCTACAGATTAGAACCAATTCAAATACCATTGTAGCCCATAACACTAGCTTTAAATACCTGGGCATATGGTTTGACTCCCATTTAACATTTGGGTTGCACATTCATACCCTGACATCCAAAACCTATGTCAAACTTGGTGTACTTTATAGGAACAAATCCTTAAGCCACCTGGTCAGAAAACAAATCGCACAGCAGATGCTAATACAAATTATATACTGTGGGGACAAAGTATATGGTACAGTAAACAAACTCCCCTTAGCAAACTAGACATCCTCTACAAATCAATATGCCTCCAATGTAACTTCAACACACACCATTGTGAAATGCTCAAAGAACTAGATTGGCTATCAATTGAGTATAGGTGCAAAGTACATTTTTCCTGTCTTGCCTTCAAATACTTTCTGGGCAAGCTACTCACCTGTCTGAACAAGCTCCTCACTTCTACTACACACAGCACTTATCACCTTAGATCTGACTCCAAAAGACTGTTCACTGTCCCAAGGTTCAACAAAGAATCTGTCCGCTCCTTCTCTCACCATGCACCTCACAACTAGAATAAATAAATTTCTGCACAAGACTTTGTTCCATCCATTTTTCCTCAGCGCCATAAGAGGTTATTCTACACACATCTTCCAAATCTGGTTGGAAGATCCCAGATCAACCCCTAAGGCAGCTCAAGGACTACCTTCATCAAAAGACTGTATCACAGGTTTTGTTCTTTTGTTTGTATAACATTGAATACACTAGCGCTTATTTACACTTATCATTTTACTCCTTAAAGAATCTGTCCGCTCCTTTTCTCACCATGCACCTCACAACTGGAATAATCTACCTGAGACTCTCAAAGTCGCCACCAGTCTAAGGCCAGGGTTCATCAAACTCTGATAACTTAATACTGCAAATTTATCTCCAACAACTTGAGTTATTTTTATGGTGCAATACATCAATATTTTATTGCCAACTATCTGACACCTTTAAAAATATAGATTCTAAATTTTTGTTTGAGAATGTTGACTTTGAAGTAAACATTATCGATTTTGGAAACAAACTAGCGAGAATGTCAGGAACAGTGAGTCTTGTTACATTTAGAAATACACAATTTCATATAATTCATACTGTATATGTTTTGTTTTCAAACACACTATTATCTTGCATAAAACTTTCAATAGATCAGCTTCATAAATCCCTTTCTATTTGTTAACTCAAAAGAGGGATGATTATGATAAATATTTTTGCCAATAAATGATCAATGATAGCTAAACCATACACCATGCATCTATTGTCATAGCGATACTAATATGAAGGGGGCATGGGGACTTTTTACAATGTCAGTAAATTCAATGGGGATAAAATGAGGGAATCAATTCTGAGTAAATACCTCCAGTCTCTAAGAACACTATAAGACTTAAACCAATTACTTGATTTTTTATATTTCAATACAATAGGAAGGAAACAAAAGGATAAAAAGAAAATATTTTTTCAAAATTCTCTGTACAGTATATTCTCTTCAATTTTAAAAAGCAAAATGTAAACAGTCAGCCTTTAAAACTACATTTGTTATGCTTTAGGTAAATCTGTGCACACATTCTAATTTATTAGTGAACACATTTAAAACGTATTTATGATGAGGTTTGACTAATGATATCCTTCAATTTAGTGCCATCTTTGAGAAATTACATACTGTACATTGTCCCTTGTGTGTAATCATTTTTTATCTTATTCTACTTGAATCTTGAAAAATATGTATACTAGAGAGATCCATATTATCTTGATAAATATGTATGTCTACTGTAGAGGTCTACATGCTTAGAAAAAAAAAAAGATTTTGTTTTCCATACAATATTTATGAGATAGTTAGTTAAAATTTAATGTTTCTAAGTATGTGGTTTGGATAGTAATGAACATGAACCTGACTGAACCCATATCCAACCACTGGACTCGGTTAAATTCCCACAGGCTGTATGCTTGCTTTATATTTAGAGGGGAAAAAAGCAACTGTAGATTATGTTCATGCTCACGGGACCGGCAAAATGCACTTACTGACAAGATTCATTACAGACCTCTGAACCTGATGTGTTTCCTTAATGTTCAACATTACTTTTATTTTCCTCAGTCAAGTTGACATATGAATCTAGCTATTGAATAATTGAGTATATTTCCATAGCAGATATAATGTTTATTTTCTGCAGGTGGAATACCAAAGTCAGTGATAAAACAGAATACAATATTAGTAATGTTCTAGGTCATTTTTTACCGAGCTATTTAAACACTAAAGTGGAAGTTAAATGTATTTAGTTAGGTGATCAACTGCTTCATTATTGCTACGTATGAGGCAATTTGTCTCCCACTAGTACTGGTAGGCAATTATATTAGGCAGATCACCCATTTTGTGATCATATATGACAACAACTTATTTAAACCATATCCTACTTTATATTCAAATCAGATTTGCAAAAATGAAGTAAACAAAGCATGCAATTGCTTCTTAGTCCTATTACCTATGAATTCGTTCTGGGGACTGCTTCAGCTGATCCTGCATTTCCAAGAGGATTTATTTAATTTATCATTAACTCAACTTCTACTAGTGATGTACCTGCTTCTGCCTCTCCACTCTGTCTGTATTCTACAATTCTGGACAGTAAGTTTGTCTTCAAGTGTGAGTGGTGGATATACTGTAATTCTGAGTATGATCTGTATAGAGATAATGACACAACAGAATAGATCCAAGTAGGATCAAAAGATTCCCCACTTAATTGCACTCAATGCTAGGAAGATTATATCGGACAACAGTGGTACATCAGAAAGTTTCTCTGTAAGTCAGTATAGTGACCAATAGTATTAGAATATTTTAAAACCAAAAATAATGACATTTTATTAAATAAAAAAATATAACTACACGTAATGCAAAGTTAAAAAATATATGTCAAACTCCCCGTAGTGGAGTGTATAGTAGATGAAAATCTGAGGTAAGGAATATTTATCTATCTATCTATATCTATCTATATCTATTGTATAAATATAAGTACAGTATGATTATACAAATTGTATGATAGACATATATATATATACATGTAGAGGTATCAGTACCGTGTTAGCCGAGCTTCAATAATCAAAAAATAAATA